>JAZDUA010001521.1:0-59226 GCA_038098605.1 Gryllus longicercus
TTCAAAAAAATCCGTGCCATGTCTTAAATCGGCCAACTTCGTCGATCTTTAAATGGCTCTATCTCCTAAACTATTAGAGCTAGAGCGCTGAAATTTGCACACGGAATAATAAATATTTTTCCACAAACTATATAACATATATGGATTCTACAGACACGCGTGTATTTCTAAATTCTTGTAGTGTAAGAAAAAGTCAAGTTTTTTATTTCCGGATGAGAAATCTGGCCTCCAGGAACCTTAAAATAAAAGCATTGTTTTTTCGCATTTTGCAAGCTCTGACAATTATTAATTCAAACGGCTCTATCTCCTACACTATTACAGCTACAGCGCTAATTTGCACACGTAATATTATATATATTGGCCTTTAATCTGAGTCTTAAACGAAGTTTCTCCGAAAATCAGAACGAGCATGAGATGGAAATATTCTACAGTTCCTAGGAAGAAATTGACTCTAATGGCGATACTTTTGCGATTTTCTTAAAAACTAAGTTTCTAATCGAAAAATGAATATCACCCCCGTGAATTTCCCATAAAATTTCGAGCTTGGTCCGTGGTTTTCAAAAAAATCCGTGCCATGTCTTAAATCGAAAACTTCGTCGATCTTTAAAATGGCTCTATCTCCTAAACTATTAGAGCTAGAGCGCTGAAATTTGCACACGGAATAATAAATATTTTCCACAAACTATATAACATATATGGATTCTACAGACACGCGTGTATTTCCAAATTCTTGTAATGTAAGAGAAAGTCAAGTTTTTTATTTCCGGATGAGAAATCTGGCCCCCAGGGAACCTTAAAATAAAAGCATTGTTTTTTCGCATTTTGCAAGCTCTGACAATTATTAATTCAAACGGCTCTATCTCCTAAACTATTACAGCTACAGCGCTGAAATTTGCACACGTAATATTATATATATTGGCCTTTAATCTGAGTCTAAAACGAAGTTTCTCCAAAATTCAGAACGAGCATGAGATGGAAATATTCTACAGTTACTAGGAAGAAATTGACTCTAATGGCGATACTTTTGCGATTTTCTTAAAAACCAAGTTTCTAATCGAAAAATGAATATCACCAGTGAATTTCCCCATAAAATTTCGAGCTTGGTCCGTGGTTTTCAAAAAAATCCGTGCCATGTCTTAAATCGGACAACTTCGTCGATCTTTAAATGGCTCTATCTCCTAAACTATTAGAGCTAGAGCGCTGAAATTTGCACACGGAATAATAAATATTTTTCACAAACTATATAACATATATGGATTCTACAGACACGCGTGTATTTCTAAATTCTTGTAGTGTAAGAAAAAGTCAAGTTTTTTATTTCCGGATGAGAAATCTGGCCCCCAGGAACCTTAAAATAAAAGCATTGTTTTTTCGCATTTTGCAAGCTCTGACAATTATTAATTCAAACGGCTCTATCTCCTAAACTCTTACAGCTACAGCGCTGAAATTTGCACACGTAATATTATATATATTGGCCTTTAATCTGAGTCTTAAACGAAGTTTCTCCGAAAATCAGAACGAGCATGAGATGGAAATATTCTACAGTTCCTAGGAAGAAATTGACTCTAATGGCGATACTTTGCGATTTTCTTAAAAAACTATGTTTCTAATCGAAAAATGAATATCACCCCGTGAATTTCACATTAAAGTTTCGAGCTTGGTCCGTGGTTTTCAAAAAAATCCGTGTCATGTCTTAAATCGGACAACTTCGTCGATCTTTAAAATGGCTCTATCTCATAAACTATTAGAGCTACAGCGCTGAAATTTGCACACGGAATAATAAATATTTTTCACAAACTATATAACATATATGGATTCTACAGACACGCGTGTATTTCTAAATTCTTGTAGTGTAAGAAAAAGTCAAGTTTTTTATTTCCGGATGAGAAATCTGGCCCCCAGGAACCTTAAAATAAAAGCATTGTTTTTTCGCATTTTGCAAGCTCTGACAATTATTAATTCAAACGGCTCTATCTCCTAAACTATTACAGCTACAGCCCTGAAATTTGCACACGTAATATTATATATATTGGCCTTTAATCTGAGTCTTAAACGAAGTTTCTCCCGAAAATCAGAACGAGCATGAGATGGAAATATTCTACAGTTACTAGGAAGAAATTGACTCTAATGGCGATACTTTTGCGATTTTCCTAAAAACTAAGTTTCTAATCGAAAAATGAATATCACCAGTGAATTTCCCATAAAATTTCGAGCTTGGTCCGTGGTTTTCAAAAAAATCCGTGCCATGTCTTAAATCGGACAACTTCGTCGATCTTTAAATGGCTCTATCTCCTAAACTATTAGAGCTAGAGCGCTGAAATTTGCACACGGAATAATAAATATTTTTCCACAAACTATATAACATATATGGACTCTACAGACACGCGTGTATTTCTAAATTCTTGTAGTGTAAGAAAAAGTCAAGTTTTTTATTTCCGGATGAGAAATCTGGCCTCCAGGAACATTAAAATAAAAGCATTGTTTTTTTCGCATTTTGCAAGCTCTGACACTTATTATTTCAAACGGCTCTATCTCCTAAACTATTACAGCTACACCGCTGAAATTTGCACACGTAATATTATATATATGGGCCTTTAATCTGAGTCTTTAAACGAAGTTTCTCCGAAAATCAGAACGAGCATGAGATGGAAATATTCTACAGTTACTAGGAAGAAATTGACTCTAATGGCGATACTTTTGCGATTTTCTTAAAAACGAAGTTTCTAATCGAAAAATGAATATCACCAGTGAATTTCCCATAAAATTTCGAGCTTGGTCCGTGGTTTTCAAAAAAATCCGTGCCATGTCTTAAATCGGACAACTTCGTCGATCTTTAAATGGCTCTATCCTCTAAACTATTAGAGCTAGAGCGCTGAAATTTGCACACGGAATAATAAATATTTTTCACAAACTATATAACATATATAGATTCTCCAGACACGCGTGTATTTCTAAATTCTTGTAGTGTAAGAAAAAGTCAAGTTTTTTATTTCCGGATGAGAAATCCTGCCTCCAGGAACCTTAAAATAAAAGCATTGTTTTTTCGCATTTTGCAAGCTCTGACAATTATTAATTCAAACGGCTCTATCTCCTAAACTATTTTAGCTACAGCGCTGAAATTTGCACACGTAATATTATATATATTGGCCTTTAATCTGAGTCTTAAACGAAGTTTTCTCCGAAAATCAGAACGAGCATGAGATTGAATTATTCTACAGTTACTAGGAAGAAATTGACTGTAATGGCGATACTTTTTGCGATTTTCTTAAAAACTAAGTTTCTAATCGAAAAATGAATATCACCAGTGAATTTCCCATAAAATTTCGAGCTTGGTCCGTGGTTTTCAAAAAAATACGTGCCATGTCTTAAATCGGACAACTTCGTCGATCTTTAAATGGCTCTATCTCCTAAACTATTAGAGCTAGAGCGCTGAAATTTGCACACGGAATAATAAATATTTTTCACAAACTATATAACATATATGGATTCTACAGACACGCGTGTATTTCTAAATTCTTTTAGTGTAAGAAAAAGTCAAGTTTTTTATTTCCGGATAAGAAATCTGGCCTCCAGGAACCTTAAAATAAAAGCATTGTTTTTCCGCATTTTGCAAGATCTGACAATATTAATTCAAACGGCTCTATCTCCTAAACTATTACAGCTACAGCGCTGAAATTTGCACACGTAATATTATATATATTGGCCTTTAATCTGAGTCTTAAACGCAGTTCTTCTCCGAAAATCAGAACGAGCATGAGATGGAAATATTCTACAGTTCCTAGGAAGAAATTGACTCTAATGGCGATACTTTTGCGATTTTCTTAAAAACTAAGTTTCTATTTGAAAAATGAATATCACCCGTGAATTTCCCATAAAATTTCGAGCTTGGTCCATGGTTTTCAAAAAAAATCCGTGCCATGTCTTAAATCGGACAACTTCGTCGATCTTTAAATGGCTCTATCTCCTAAACTATTAGAGCTAGAGCGCTGAAATTTGCACACGGAATAATAAATATTTTTCACAAACTATATAACATATATGGATTCTACAGACACGCGTGTATTTCTAAATTCTTGTAGTGTAAGAAAAAGTCAAGTTTTTTATTTCCGGATGAGAAATCTGGCCTCCAGGAACCTTAAAATAAAAGCATTGTTTTTTCGCATTTTGCAAGCTCTGACAATTATTAATTCAAACGGCTCTATCTCCTACACTATTACAGCTACAGCGCTGAAATTTGCACACGTAATATTATATATATTGGCCTTTAATCTGAGTCTTAAACGAAGTTTCTCCGAAAATCAGAACGAGCATGAGATGGAAATATTCTACAGTTCCTAGGAAGAAATTGACTCTAATGGCGATACTTTTGCGATTTTCTTAAAAAACTAAGTTTCTAATCGAAAAATGAATATCACCCGTGAATTTCCCATAAAATTTCGAGCTTGGTCCGTGGTTTTCAAAAAAATCCGTGCCATGTCTTAAATCGAAAACTTCGTCGATCTTTAAATGGCTCTATCTCCTAAACTATTAGAGCTAGAGCGCTGAAATTTGCACACGGAATAATAAATATTTTCCACAAACTATATAACATATATGGATTCTACAGACAACGCGTGTATTTCCAAATTCTTGTAATGTAAGAGAAAGTCAAGTTTTTTATTTCCGGATGAGAAATCTGGCCCCCAGGAACCTTAAAATAAAAAGCATTGTTTTTTCGCATTTTGCAAGCTCTGACAATTATTAATTCAAACGGCTCTATCTCCTAAACTATTACAGCTACAGCGCTGAAATTTGCACACGTAATATTATATATATTGGCCTTTAATCTGAGTCTAAAAACGAAGTTTCTCCAAAATTCAGAACGAGCATGAGATGGAAATATTCTACAGTTACTAGGAAGAAATTGACTCTAATGGCGATACTTTTGCGATTTTCTTAAAAAACCAAGTTTCTAATCGAAAAATGAATATCACCAGTGAATTTCCCATAAAATTTCGAGCTTGGTCCGTGGTTTTCAAAAAAAATCCGTGCCATGTCTTAAATCGGACAACTTCGTCGATCTTTTAAATGGCTCTATCTCCTAAACTATTAGAGCTAGAGCGCTGAAATTTGCACACGGAATAATAAATATTTTTCACAAACTATATAACATATATGGATTCTACAGACACGCGTGTATTTCTAAATTCTTGTAGTGTAAGAAAAAGTCAAGTTTTTTATTTCCGGATGAGAAATCTGGCCCCCAGGAACCTTAAAATAAAAGCATTGTTTTTTCGCATTTTGCAAGCTCTGACAATTATTAATTCAAACGGCTCTATCTCCTAAACTCTTACAGCTACAGCGCTGAAATTTGCACACGTAATATTATATATATTGGCCTTTAATCTGAGTCTTAAACGAAGTTTCTCCGAAAATCAGAACGAGCATGAGATGGAAATATTCTACAGTTCCTAGGAAGAAATTGACTCTAATGGCGATACTTTTTGCGATTTCTTAAAAACTATGTTTCTAATCGAAAAAATGAATATCACCCGTGAATTTCACATAAAGTTTCGAGCTTGGTCCGTGGTTTTCAAAAAAATCCGTGTCATGTCTTAAATCGGACAACTTCGTCGATCTTTAAATGGCTCTATCTCATAAACTATTAGAGCTACAGCGCTGAAATTTGCACACGGAATAATAAATATTTTTCACAAACTATATAACATATATGGATTCTACAGACACGCGTGTATTTCTAAATTCTTGTAGTGTAAGAAAAAGTCAAGTTTTTTATTTCCGGATGAGAAATCTGGCCCCCAGGAACCTTAAAATAAAAAGCATTGTTTTTTCGCATTTTGCAAGCTCTGACAATTATTAATTCAAACGGCTCTATCTCCTAAACTATTACAGCTACAGCCCTGAAATTTGCACACGTAATATTATATATATTGGCCTTTAATCTGAGTCTTAAACGAAGTTTCTCCGAAAATCAGAACGAGCATGAGATGGAAATATTCTACAGTTACTAGGAAGAAATTGACTCTAATGGCGATACTTTTGCGATTTTCCTAAAAACTAAGTTTCTAATCGAAAAATGAATATCACCAGTGAATTTCCCATAAAATTTCGAGCTTGGTCCGTGGTTTTCAAAAAAATCCGTGCCATGTCTTAAATCGGGACAACTTCGTCGATCTTTAAATGGCTCTATCTCCTAAACTATTAGAGCTAGAGCGCTGAAATTTGCACACGGAATAATAAATATTTTTCACAAACTATATAACATATATGGACTCTACAGACACGCGTGTATTTCTAATTCTTGTAGTGTAAGAAAAAGTCAAGTTTTTTATTTCCGGATGAGAAATTGGCCTCCAGGAACATTAAAATAAAAGCATTGTTTTTTCGCATTTTGCAAGCTCTGACACTTATTATTTCAAACGCTCTATCTCCTAAACTATTACAGCTACACCGCTGAAATTTGCACACGTAATATTATATATATTGGCCTTTAATCTGAGTCTTAAACGAAGTTTCTCCCGAAAATCAGAACGAGCATGAGATGGAAATATTCTACAGTTACTAGGAAGAAATTGACTCTAATGGCGATACTTTTGCGATTTTCTTAAAAAACGAAGTTTCTAATCGAAAAATGAATATCACCAGTGAATTTCCCATAAAATTTCGAGCTTGGTCCGTGGTTTTCAAAAAAAATCCGTGCCATGTCTTAAATCGGACAACTTCGTCGATCTTTAAATGGCTCTAATCTCCTAACTATTAGAGCTAGAGCGCTGAAATTTGCACACGGAATAATAAATATTTTTCACAAACTATATAACATATATAGATTCTCCAGACACGCGTGTATTTCTAAATTCTTGTAGTGTAAGAAAAAGTCAAGTTTTTTATTTCCGGATGAGAAATCCTGCCTCCAGGAACCTTAAAATAAAAGCATTGTTTTTTCGCATTTTGCAAGCTCTGACAATTATTAATTCAAACGGCTCTATCTCCTAAACTATTTTAGCTACAGCGCTGAAATTTGCACACGTAATATTATATATATTGGCCTTTAATCTGAGTCTTAAACGAAGTTTTCTCCCGAAAATCAGAACGAGCATGAGATTGAAATATTCTACAGTTACTAGGAAGAAATTGACTGTAATGGCGATACTTTTGCGATTTTCTTAAAAAACTAAGTTTCTAATCGAAAAATGAATATCACCAGTGAATTTCCCATAAAATTTCGAGCTTGGTCCGTGGTTTTCAAAAAAATCCGTGCCATGTCTTAAATCGGACAACTTCGTCGATCTTTAAATGGCTCTATCTCCTAAACTATTAGAGCTAGAGCGCTGAAATTTGCACACGGAATAATAAATATTTTTCACAAACTATATACCATATATGGATTCTACAGACACGCGTGTATTTCTAAATTCTTGTAGTGTAAGGAAAAAGTCAAGTTTTTTATTTCCGGATGAGAAATCTGGCCTCCAGGAACCTTAAAATAAAAGCATTGTTTTTTCGCATTTTGCAAGCTCTGACAATTATTAATTCAAACGGCTCTATCTCCTAAACTTATACAGCTACAGCGCTGAAATTTGCACACGTAATATTATATATATTGGCCTTTAATCTGAGTCTTAAACGAAGTTTCTCCGAAAATCAGATCGAGCATGAGATGGAAATATTCTACAGTTCCTAGGAAGAAATTGACTCTAATGGCGATACTTTTGCGATTTTCTTAAAAACTAAGTTTCTAATCGAAAAATGAATATCACCCGTGAATTTCCCATAAAATTTCGAGCTTGGTCCGTGGTTTTCAAAAAAATCCGTGCCATGTCTTAAATCGGACAACTTCGTCGATCTTTAAATGGCTCTATCTCCTAAACTATTAGAGCTAGAGCGCTGAAATTTGCACACGGAATAATAAATATTTTTCACAAACTATATAACATATATGGATTCTACAGACACGCGTGTATTTCTAAATTCTTTTAGTGTAAGAAAAAGTCAGGTTTTTTATTTCCGGATAAGAAATCTGGCCTCCAGGAACCTTAAAATAAAAGCATTGTTTTTCCGCATTTTGCAAGATCTGACAATTATTAATTCAAACGGCTCTATCTCCTAAACTATTACAGCTACAGCGCTGAAATTTGCACACGTAATATTATATATATTGGCCTTTAATCTGAGTCTTAAACGAAGTTTCTGCGAAAATCAGAACGAGCATGAGATGGAAATATTCTACAGTTACTAGGAAGAAATTGTCTCTAATGGCGATACTTTTGCGATTTTCTTAAAAACTAAGTTTCTAATCGAAAAATGAATATCACCAGTGAATTTCCCATAAAATTTCGAGCTTGGTCCGTGGTTTTCAAAAAAATCCGTGCCATGTCTTAAATCGGACAACTTCGTCGATCTTTAAATGGCTCTATCTCCTAAACTATTAGAGCTAGAGCGCTGAAATTTGCACACGGCATAATAAATATTTTTCACAAACTATATAACATATATGGATTCTACAGACACGCGTGTATTTCTAAATTCTTGTAGTGTAAGAAAAAGTCAAGTTTTTTATTTCCGGATGAGAAATCTGGCCTCCAGGAACCTTAAAATAAAAGCATTGTTTTTTCGCATTTTGCAAGCTCTGACAATTATTAATTCAAACGGCTCTATCTCGTAAACTATTACAGCTACAGCGCTGAAATTTGCACACGTAATATTATATATATTGGCCTTTAATCTGAGTCTTAAACGAAGTTTCTCCGAAAATCAGAACGAGCATGAGATGGAAATATTCTACAGTTACTAGGAAGAAATTGACTGTAATGGCGATACTTTTGAGATTTTCTTAAAAACTAAGTTTCTAATCGAAAAATGAATATCACCAGTGAATTTCCCATAAAATTTCGAGCTTGGTCCGTGGTTTTCAAAAGAATCCGTGCCATGTCTTAAATCGGACAACTTCGTCGATCTTTAAATGGCTCTATCTCCTAAACTATTAGAGCTAGAGCGCTGAAATTTGCACACGGAATAATAAATATTTTTCACAAACTATATAACATATATGGACTCTACAGACACGCGTGTATTTCTAAATTCTTGTAGTGTAAGAAAAAGTCAAGTTTTTTATTTCCGGATGAGAAATCTGGCCTCCAGGAACCTTAAAATAAAAGCATTGTTTTTTCGCAATTTGCAAGCTCTGACAATTATTAATTCAAACGGCTCTATCTCCTAAACTATTACAGCTACAGCGCTGAAATTTGCACACGTAATATTATATATATTGGCCTTTAATCTGAGTCTTAAACGAAGTTTCTCCGAAAATCAGAACGAGCATGAGATGGAAATATTCTACAGTTACTAGGAAGAAATTGACTCTAATGGCGATACTTTTGCGATTTTCTTAAAAACTAAGTTTCTGATCGAAAAATGAATATCACCAGTGAATTTCCCATAAAATTTCGAGCTTGGTCCGTGGTTTTCAAAAAAATACGTGCCATGTCTTAAATCGGACAACTTCGTCGATCTTTAATTGGCTCTATCTCCTAAACTATTAGAGCTAGAGCGCTGAAATTTGCACACGGAATAATAAATATTTTTCACAAACTATATAACATATATGGATTCTACAGACACGCGTGTATTTCTAAATTCTTGTAGTGTAAGAAAAAGTCAAGTTTTTTATTTCCGGATGAGAAATCTTGCCTCCAGGAACCTTAAAATAAAAGCATTGTTTTTTCGCATTTTGCAAGCTCAGACAATTATTAATTCAAACGGCTCTATCTCCTAAACTATTACAGCTACAGCGCTGAAATTTGCACACGTAATATTATATATATTGGCCTTTAATCTGAGTCTTAAAAGAAGTTTCTCCGAAAATCAGAACGAGCATGAGATGGAAATATTCTAGAGTTACTAGGAAGAAATTGACTGTAATGGCGATACTTTTGCGATTTTCTTAAAAACTAAGTTTCTAATCGAAAAATGAATATCACCAGTGAATTTCCCATAAAATTTCGAGCTTGGTCCGTGGTTTTCAAAAAAATCCGTGCCATGTCTTAAATCGGACAACTTCGTCGATCTTTAAATGGCTCTATCTCCTAAACTATTAGAGCTAGAGCGCTGAAATTTGCACACGGAATAATAAATATTTTTCACAAACTATATAACATATATGGATTCTACAGACACGCGTGTATTTCCAAATTCTTGTAATGTAAGAAAAAGTCAAGTTTTTTATTTCCGGATGAGAAATCTGGCCCCCAGGAACCTTAAAATAAAAGCATTGTTTTTTCGCATTTTGCAAGCTCTGACAATTATTAATTCAAACGGCTCTATCTCCTAAACTATTACAGCTACAGCGCTGAAATTTGCACACGTAATATTATATATATTGGCCTTTAATCTGAGTCTTAAACGATGTTTCTCCGAAAATCAGAACGAGCATGAGATGGAAATATTCTACAGTTCCTAGGAAGAAATTGACTCTAATGGCGATACTTTTGCGATTTTCTTAAAAACTAAGTTTCTAATCGAAAAATGAATATCACCCGTGAATTTCCCATAAAATTTCGAGCTTGGTCCGTGGTTTTCAAAAAAATCCGTGCCATGTCTTAAATCGGACAACTTCGTCGATCTTTAAATGGCTCTATCTCCTAAACTATTAGAGCTAGAGCGCTGAAATTTGCACACGGAATAATAAATATTTTTCACAAACTATATAACATATATGGATTCTACAGACACGCGTGTATTTCTAAATTCTTGTAGTGTAAGAAAAAGTCAAGTTTTTTATTTCCGGATGAGAAATCTGGCCCCCAGGAACCTTAAAATAAAAGCATTGTTTTTTCGCATTTTGCAAGCTCTGACAATTATTAATTCAAACGGCTCTATCTCCTAAACTCTTACAGCTACAGCGCTGAAATTTGCACACGTAATATTATATATATTGGCCTTTAATCTGAGTCTTAAACGAAGTTTCTCCGAAAATCAGAACGAGCATGAGATGGAAATATTCTACAGTTCCTAGGAAGAAATTGACTCTAATGGCGATACTTTTGCGATTTTCTTAAAAACTATGTTTCTAATCGAAAAATGAATATCACCCGTGAATTTCACATAAAGTTTCGAGCTTGGTCCGTGGTTTTCAAAAAAATCCGTGTCATGTCTTAAATCGGACAACTTCGTCGATCTTTAAATGGCTCTATCTCATAAACTATTAGAGCTACAGCGCTGAAATTTGCACACGGAATAATAAATATTTTTCACAAACTATATAACATATATGGATTCTACAGACACGCGTGTATTTCTAAATTCTTGTAGTGTAAGAAAAAGTCAAGTTTTTTATTTCCGGATGAGAAATCTGGCCCCCAGGAACCTTAAAATAAAAGCATTGTTTTTTCGCATTTTGCAAGCTCTGACAATTATTAATTCAAACGGCTCTATCTCCTAAACTATTACAGCTACAGCGCTGAAATTTGCACACGTAATATTATATATATTGGCCTTTAATCTGAGTCTTAAACGAAGTTTCTCCGAAAATCAGAACGAGCATGAGATGGAAATATTCTACAGTTACTAGGAAGAAATTGACTGTAATGGCGATACTTTTGCGATTTTCTTAAAAACTAAGTTTCTAATCAAAAAATGAATATCACCAGTGAATTTCCCATAAAAATTCGAGCTTGGTCCGTGGTTTTCAAAAAAATCCGTGCCATGTCTTAAATCGGACAACTTCGTCGATCTTTAAATGGCTCTATCTCCTAAACTATTAGAGCTAGAGCGCTGAAATTTGCACACGGAATAATAAATATTTTTCACAAACTATATAACATATATGGATTCTACAGACACGCGTGTATTTCTAAATTCTTGTAGTGTAAGAAAAAGTCAAGTTTTTTATTTCCGGATAAGAAATCTGGCCTCCAGGAACCTTAAAATAAAAGCTTTGTATTTTCGCATTTTGCAAGCTCTGACAATTATTAATTCAAACGGCTCTATCTCCTAAACTATTACAGCTACAGCGCTGAAATTTGCACACGTAATATTATAAATTTTGGCCTTTAATCTGAGTCTTAAACGAAGTTTCTCCGAAAATCAGAACGAGCATGAGATGGAAATATTCTACAGTTCCTAGGAAGAAATTGACTCTAATGGCGATACTTTTGCGATTTTCTTAAAAACTAAGTTTCTAATCGAAAAATGAATATCACCCGTGAATTTCCCATAAAATTTCGAGCTTGGTCCGTGGTTTTCAAAAAAATCCGTGCCATGTCTTAAATCGGACAACTTCGTCGATCTTTAAATGGCTCTATCTCCTAAACTATTAGAGCTAGAGCGCTGAAATTTGCACACGGAATAATAAATATTTTTCACAAACTATATAACATATATGGATTCTACAGACACGCGTGTATTTCTAAATTCTTTTAGTGTAAGAAAAAGTCAGGTTTTTTATTTCCGGATAAGAAATCTGGCCTCCAGGAACCTTAAAATAAAAGCATTGTTTTTCCGCATTTTGCAAGATCTGACAATTATTAATTCAAACGGCTCTATCTCCTAAACTATTACAGCTACAGCGCTGAAATTTGCACACGTAATATTATATATATTGGCCTTTAATCTGAGTCTTAAACGAAGTTTCTGCGAAAATCAGAACGAGCATGAGATGGAAATATTCTACAGTTACTAGGAAGAAATTGTCTCTAATGGCGATACTTTTGCGATTTTCTTAAAAACTAAGTTTCTAATCGAAAAATGAATATCACCAGTGAATTTCCCATAAAATTTCGAGCTTGGTCCGTGGTTTTCAAAAAAATCCGTGCCATGTCTTAAATCGGACAACTTCGTCGATCTTTAAATGGCTCTATCTCCTAAACTATTAGAGCTAGAGCGCTGAAATTTGCACACGGCATAATAAATATTTTTCACAAACTATATAACATATATGGATTCTACAGACACGCGTGTATTTCTAAATTCTTGTAGTGTAAGAAAAAGTCAAGTTTTTTATTTCCGGATGAGAAATCTGGCCTCCAGGAACCTTAAAATAAAAGCATTGTTTTTTCGCATTTTGCAAGCTCTGACAATTATTAATTCAAACGGCTCTATCTCGTAAACTATTACAGCTACAGCGCTGAAATTTGCACACGTAATATTATATATATTGGCCTTTAATCTGAGTCTTAAACGAAGTTTCTCCGAAAATCAGAACGAGCATGAGATGGAAATATTCTACAGTTACTAGGAAGAAATTGACTGTAATGGCGATACTTTTGAGATTTTCTTAAAAACTAAGTTTCTAATCGAAAAATGAATATCACCAGTGAATTTCCCATAAAATTTCGAGCTTGGTCCGTGGTTTTCAAAAGAATCCGTGCCATGTCTTAAATCGGACAACTTCGTCGATCTTTAAATGGCTCTATCTCCTAAACTATTAGAGCTAGAGCGCTGAAATTTGCACACGGAATAATAAATATTTTTCACAAACTATATAACATATATGGACTCTACAGACACGCGTGTATTTCTAAATTCTTGTAGTGTAAGAAAAAGTCAAGTTTTTTATTTCCGGATGAGAAATCTGGCCTCCAGGAACCTTAAAATAAAAGCATTGTTTTTTCGCAATTTGCAAGCTCTGACAATTATTAATTCAAACGGCTCTATCTCCTAAACTATTACAGCTACAGCGCTGAAATTTGCACACGTAATATTATATATATTGGCCTTTAATCTGAGTCTTAAACGAAGTTTCTCCGAAAATCAGAACGAGCATGAGATGGAAATATTCTACAGTTACTAGGAAGAAATTGACTCTAATGGCGATACTTTTGCGATTTTCTTAAAAACTAAGTTTCTGATCGAAAAATGAATATCACCAGTGAATTTCCCATAAAATTTCGAGCTTGGTCCGTGGTTTTCAAAAAAATACGTGCCATGTCTTAAATCGGACAACTTCGTCGATCTTTAATTGGCTCTATCTCCTAAACTATTAGAGCTAGAGCGCTGAAATTTGCACACGGAATAATAAATATTTTTCACAAACTATATAACATATATGGATTCTACAGACACGCGTGTATTTCTAAATTCTTGTAGTGTAAGAAAAAGTCAAGTTTTTTATTTCCGGATGAGAAATCTTGCCTCCAGGAACCTTAAAATAAAAGCATTGTTTTTTCGCATTTTGCAAGCTCAGACAATTATTAATTCAAACGGCTCTATCTCCTAAACTATTACAGCTACAGCGCTGAAATTTGCACACGTAATATTATATATATTGGCCTTTAATCTGAGTCTTAAAAGAAGTTTCTCCGAAAATCAGAACGAGCATGAGATGGAAATATTCTAGAGTTACTAGGAAGAAATTGACTGTAATGGCGATACTTTTGCGATTTTCTTAAAAACTAAGTTTCTAATCGAAAAATGAATATCACCAGTGAATTTCCCATAAAATTTCGAGCTTGGTCCGTGGTTTTCAAAAAAATCCGTGCCATGTCTTAAATCGGACAACTTCGTCGATCTTTAAATGGCTCTATCTCCTAAACTATTAGAGCTAGAGCGCTGAAATTTGCACACGGAATAATAAATATTTTTCACAAACTATATAACATATATGGATTCTACAGACACGCGTGTATTTCCAAATTCTTGTAATGTAAGAAAAAGTCAAGTTTTTTATTTCCGGATGAGAAATCTGGCCCCCAGGAACCTTAAAATAAAAGCATTGTTTTTTCGCATTTTGCAAGCTCTGACAATTATTAATTCAAACGGCTCTATCTCCTAAACTATTACAGCTACAGCGCTGAAATTTGCACACGTAATATTATATATATTGGCCTTTAATCTGAGTCTTAAACGATGTTTCTCCGAAAATCAGAACGAGCATGAGATGGAAATATTCTACAGTTCCTAGGAAGAAATTGACTCTAATGGCGATACTTTTGCGATTTTCTTAAAAACTAAGTTTCTAATCGAAAAATGAATATCACCCGTGAATTTCCCATAAAATTTCGAGCTTGGTCCGTGGTTTTCAAAAAAATCCGTGCCATGTCTTAAATCGGACAACTTCGTCGATCTTTAAATGGCTCTATCTCCTAAACTATTAGAGCTAGAGCGCTGAAATTTGCACACGGAATAATAAATATTTTTCACAAACTATATAACATATATGGATTCTACAGACACGCGTGTATTTCTAAATTCTTGTAGTGTAAGAAAAAGTCAAGTTTTTTATTTCCGGATGAGAAATCTGGCCCCCAGGAACCTTAAAATAAAAGCATTGTTTTTTCGCATTTTGCAAGCTCTGACAATTATTAATTCAAACGGCTCTATCTCCTAAACTCTTACAGCTACAGCGCTGAAATTTGCACACGTAATATTATATATATTGGCCTTTAATCTGAGTCTTAAACGAAGTTTCTCCGAAAATCAGAACGAGCATGAGATGGAAATATTCTACAGTTCCTAGGAAGAAATTGACTCTAATGGCGATACTTTTGCGATTTTCTTAAAAACTATGTTTCTAATCGAAAAATGAATATCACCCGTGAATTTCACATAAAGTTTCGAGCTTGGTCCGTGGTTTTCAAAAAAATCCGTGTCATGTCTTAAATCGGACAACTTCGTCGATCTTTAAATGGCTCTATCTCATAAACTATTAGAGCTACAGCGCTGAAATTTGCACACGGAATAATAAATATTTTTCACAAACTATATAACATATATGGATTCTACAGACACGCGTGTATTTCTAAATTCTTGTAGTGTAAGAAAAAGTCAAGTTTTTTATTTCCGGATGAGAAATCTGGCCCCCAGGAACCTTAAAATAAAAGCATTGTTTTTTCGCATTTTGCAAGCTCTGACAATTATTAATTCAAACGGCTCTATCTCCTAAACTATTACAGCTACAGCGCTGAAATTTGCACACGTAATATTATATATATTGGCCTTTAATCTGAGTCTTAAACGAAGTTTCTCCGAAAATCAGAACGAGCATGAGATGGAAATATTCTACAGTTACTAGGAAGAAATTGACTGTAATGGCGATACTTTTGCGATTTTCTTAAAAACTAAGTTTCTAATCAAAAAATGAATATCACCAGTGAATTTCCCATAAAAATTCGAGCTTGGTCCGTGGTTTTCAAAAAAATCCGTGCCATGTCTTAAATCGGACAACTTCGTCGATCTTTAAATGGCTCTATCTCCTAAACTATTAGAGCTAGAGCGCTGAAATTTGCACACGGAATAATAAATATTTTTCACAAACTATATAACATATATGGATTCTACAGACACGCGTGTATTTCTAAATTCTTGTAGTGTAAGAAAAAGTCAAGTTTTTTATTTCCGGATAAGAAATCTGGCCTCCAGGAACCTTAAAATAAAAGCATTGTTTTTTCGCATTTTGCAAGATCTGACAATTATTAATTCAAACGGCTCTATCTCCTAAACTATTACAGCTACAGCGCTGAAATTTGCACACGTAATATTATATATATTGGCCTTTAATCTGAGTCTTAAACGAAGTTTCTCCGAAAAACAGAACGAGCATGAGATGGAAATATTCTACAGTTACTAGGAAGAAATTGACTCTAATGGCGATACTTTTGCGATTTTCTTAAAAACTAAGTTTCTAATCGGAAAAATGAATATCACCAGTGAATTTCCCATAAAATTTCGAGCTTGGTCCGTGGTTTTCAAAAAAATCCGTGCCATGTCTTAAATCGGACAACTTCGTCGATCTTTAAATGGCTCTATCTCCTAAACTATTAGAGCTAGAGTGCTGAAATTTGCACAAGGAATAATAAATATTTTTCACAAACTATATAACATATATGGATTCTACAGACACGCGTGTATTTCTAAATTCTTGTAGTGTAAGAAAAAGTCAAGTTTTTTATTTCCGGATGAGAAATCTGGCCTCCAGGAACCTTGAAATAAAAGCATTGTTTTTACGCATTTTGCAAGCTCTGACAATTATTAATTCAAACGGCTCTATCTCCTAAACTATTACAGCTACAGCCCTGAAATTTGCACAGGTAATATTATATATATTGGCCTTTAATCTGAGTCTTAAACGAAGTTTCTCCGAAAATCAGAACGAGCATGAGATGGAAATATTCTACAGTTACTAGGAAGAAATTGACTCTAATGGCGATACTTTTGCGATTTTCCTAAAAACTAAGTTTCTAATCGAAAAATGAATATCACCAGTGAATTTCCCATAAAATTTCGAGCTTGGTCCGTGGTTTCAAAAAAATCCGTGCCATGTCTTAAATCGGACAACTTCGTCGATCTTTAAATGGCTCTATCTCCTAAACTATTAGAGCTAGAGCGCTGAAATTTGCACACGGAATAATAAATATTTTTCACAAACTATATAACATATATGGACTCTACAGACACGCGTGTATTTCTAAATTCTTGTAGTGTAAGGAAAAGTCAAGTTTTTTATTTCCGGATGAGAAATCTGGCCTCCAGGAACATTAAAATAAAAGCATTGTTTTTTCGCATTTTGCAAGCTCTGACACTTATTATTTCAAACGGCTCTATCTCCTAAACTATTACAGCTACACCGCTGAAATTTGCACACGTAATATTATATATATTGGCCTTTAATCTGAGTCTTAAACGAAGTTTCTCCGAAAATCAGAACGAGCATGAGATGGAAATATTCTACAGTTACTAGGAAGAAATTGACTCTAATGGCGATACTTTTGCGATTTTCTTAAAAACTAAGTTTCTAATCGAAAAATGAATATCACCAGTGAATTTCCCATAAAATTTCGAGCTTGGTCCGTGGTTTTCAAAAAAATCCGTGCCATGTCTTAAATCGGACAACTTCGTCGATCTTTAAATGGCTCTATCTCCTAAACTATTAGAGCTAGAGCGCTGAAATTTGCACACGGAATAATAAATATTTTTCACAAACTATATAACATATATGGACTCTACAGACACGCGTGTATTTCTAAATTCTTGTAGTGTAAGAAAAAGTCAAGTTTTTTATTTCCGGATGAGAAATACTGCCTCCAGGAACCTTAAAATAAAAGCATTGTTTTTTCGCATTTTGCAAGCTCTGACAATTATTAATTCAAACGGCTCTATCTCCTAAACTATTACAGCTACAGCGCTGAAATTTGCACACGTAATATTATATATATTGGCCTTTAATCTGAGTCTTAAGCGAAGTTTCTCCGAAAATCAGAACGAGCATGAGATTGAAATATTCTACAGTTACTAGGAAGAAATTGACTGTAATGGCGATACTTTTGCGATTTTCTTAAAAACTAAGTTTCTAATCGAAAAATGAATATCACCAGTGAATTTCCCATAAAATTTCGAGCTTGGTCCGTGGTTTTCAAAAAAATACGTGCCATGTCTTAAATCGGACAACTTCGTCGATCTTTAAATGGCTCTATCTCCTTAACTATTAGAGCTAGAGCGCTGAAATTTGCACACGGAATAATAAATATTTTTCAAAAACTATATAACATATATGGATTCTACAGACACGCGTGTATTTCTAAATTCTTGTAGTGTAAGAAAAAGTCAAGTTTTTTATTTCCGGATGAGAAATCTGGCCTCCAGGAACCTTAAAATAAAAGCATTGTTTTTTCGCATTTTGCAAGCTCTGACAATTATTAATTCAAACGGCTCTATCTCCTAAACTTATACAGCTACAGCGCTGAAATTTGCACACGTAATATTATATATATTGGCCTTTAATCTGAGTCTTAAACGAAGTTTCTCCGAAAATCAGAACGAGCATGAGATGGAAATATTCTACAGTTACTAGGAAGAAATTGACTGTAATGGCGATACTTTTGCGATTTTCTTAAAAACTAAGTTTCTAATCGAAAAATGATTATCACCAGTGAATTTCCCATAAAATTTCGAGCTTGGTCCGTGGTTTTCAAAAAAATCCGTGCCATGTCTTAAATCGGACAACTTCGTCGATCTTTAAATGGCTCTATCTCCTAAACTATTAGAGCTAGAGCGCTGAAATTTGCACACGGAATAATAAATATTTTTCACAAACTATATAACATATATGGATTCTACAGACACGCGTGTATTTCTAAATTCTTTTAGTGTAAGAAAAAGTCAAGTTTTTTATTTCCGGATAAGAAATCTGGCCTCCAGGAACCTTAAAATAAAAGCATTGTTTTTTCGCATTTTGCAAGATCTGACAATTATTAATTCAAACGGCTCTATCTCCTAAACTATTACAGCTACAGCGCTGAAATTTGCACACGTAATATTATATATATTGGCCTTTAATCTGAGTCTTAAACGAAGTTTCTGCGAAAATCAGAACGAGCATGAGATGGAAATATTCTACAGTTACTAGGAAGAAATTGTCTCTAATAGCGATACTTTTGCGATTTTCTTAAAAACCAAGTTTCTAATCGAAAAATGAATATCACCAGTGAATTTCCCATAAAATTTCGAGCTTGGTCCGTGGTTTTCAAAAAAATCCGTGCCATGTCTTAAATCGGACAACTTCGTCGATCTTTAAATGGTTCTATCTCCTAAACTATTAAAGCTAGAGCGCTGAACTTTGCACACGGAATAATAAATATTTTTCACAAACTATATAACATATATGGATTCTACAGACACGCGTGTTTTTCTAAATTCTTGTAGTGTAAGAAAAAGTCAAGTTTTTTATTTCCGGATGAGAAATCTGGCCTCCAGGAACCTTAAAATAAAAGCATTGTTTTTTCGCATTTTGCAAGCTCTGACAATTATTAATTCAAACGGCTCTATCTCGTAAACTATTACAGCTACAGCGCTGAAATTTGCACACGTAATATTATATATATTGGCTTTTAATCTGAGTCTTAAACGAAGTTTCTCCGAAAATCAGAACGAGCATGAGATGGAAATATTCTACAGTTACTAGGAAGAAATTGACTGTAATGGCGATACTTTTGAGATTTTCTTAAAAACTAAGTTTCTAATCGAAAAATGAATATCACCAGTGAATTTCCCATAAAATTTCGAGCTTGGTCCGTGGTTTTCAAAAGAATCCGTGCCATGTCTTAAATCGGACAACTTCGTCGATCTTTAAATGGCTCTATCTCCTAAACTATTAGGGCTAGAGCGCTGAAATTTGCACACGGAATAATAAATATTTTTCACAAACTATATAACATATATGGACTCTACAGACACGCGTGTATTTCTAAATTCTTGTAGTGTAAGAAAAAGTCAAGTTTTTTATTTCCGGATGAGAAATCTGGCCTCCAGGAACCTTAAAATAAAAGCATTGTTTTTTCGCATTTTGCAAGCTCTGACAATTATTAATTCAAACGGCTCTATCTCCTAAACTATTACAGCTACAGCGCTGAAATTTGCACACGTAATATTATATATATTGGCCTTTAATCTGAGTCTTAAACGAAGTTTCTCCGAAAATCAGAACGAGCATGAGATGGAAATATTCTACAGTTACTAGGAAGAAATTGACTCTAATGGCGATACTTTTGCGATTTTCTTAAAAACTAAGTTTCTGATCGAAAAATGAATATCACCAGTGAATTTCCCATAAAATTTCGAGCTTGGTCCGTGGTTTTCAAAAAAATACGTGCCATGTCTTAAATCGGACAACTTCGTCGATCTTTAATTGGCTCTATCTCCTAAACTATTAGAGCTAGAGCGCTGAAATTTGCACACGGAGTAATAAATATTTTTCACAAACTATATAACATATATGGATTCTACAGACACGCGTGTATTTCTAAATTCTTGTAGTGTAAGAAAAAGTCAAGTTTTTTATTTCCGGATGAGAAATCTTGCCTCCAGGAACCTTAAAATAAAAGCATTGTTTTTTCGCATTTTGCAAGCTCAGACAATTATTAATTCAAACGGCTCTATCTCCTAAACTATTACAGCTACAGCGCTGAAATTTGCACACGTAATATTATATATATTGGCCTTTAATATGAGTCTTAAAAGAAGTTTCTCCGAAAATCAGAACGAGCATGAGATGGAAATATTCTAGAGTTACTAGGAAGAAATTGACTGTAATGGCGATACTTTTGCGATTTTCTTAAAAACTAAGTTTCTAATCGAAAAATGAATATCACCAGTGAATTTCCCATAAAATTTCGAGCTTGGTCCGTGGTTTTCAAAAAAATCCGTGCCATGTCTTAAATCGGACAACTTCGTCGATCTTTAAATGGCACTATCTCCTAAACTATTAGAGCTAGAGCGCTGAAATTTGCACACGGAATAAAAAATATTTTTCACAAACTATATAACATATATGGATTCTACAGACACGCGTGTATTTCTAAATTCTTGTAGTGTAAGAAAAAGTCAAGTTTTTTATTTCCGGATGAGAAATCTGGCCATTAGGAACCTTAAAATAAAAGCATTGTTTTTTCGCATTTTGCAAGCTCTGACAATTATTAATTCAAACGGCTCTATCTCCTAAACTATTACAGCTACAGCGCTGAAATTTGCACACGTAATATTATATATATTGGCCTTTAATCTGAGTCTTAAACGAAGTTTCTCCGAAAATCAGAACGAGCATGAGATGGAAATATTCTACAGTTACTAGGAAGAAATTGACTCTAATGGCGATACTTTTGCGATTTTCTTAAAAACTAAGTTTCTAATCGAAAAATGAATATCACCAGTGAATTTCCCATAAAATTTCGAGCTTGGTCCGTGGTTTTCAAAAAAATCCGTGCCATGTCTTAAATCGGACAACTTCGTCGATCTTTAAATGGCTCTATCTCCTAAACTATTAGAGCTAGAGCGCTGAAATTTGCACACGGAATAATAAATATTTTTCACAAACTATATAACATATATGGACTCTACAGACACGCGTGTATTTCTAAAATCTTGTAGTGTAAGAAGAAGTCAAGTTTTTTATTTCCGGATGAGAAATCTGGCCTCCAGGAACCTTAAAATAAAAGCATTGTTTTTTCGCATTTTGCAAGCTCTGACAATTATTAATTCAAACGGCTCTATCTCCTAAACTATTACAGCTACAGCGCTGAAATTTGCACACGTAATATTATATATATTGGCCTTTAATCTGAGTCTTAAACGAAGTTTCTCCGAAAATCAGAACGAGCATGAGATGGAAATATTCTACAGTTACTAGGAAGAAATTGACTGTAATGGCGATACTTTTGCGATTTTCTTAAAAACTAAGTTTGTAATCGAAAAATGAATATCACCAGTGAATTTCCCATAAAATTTCGAGCTTGGTCCGTGGTTTTCAAAAGAATCCGTGCCATGTCTTAAATCGGACAACTTCGTCGATCTTTAAATGGCTCTATCTCCTAAACTATTAGGGCTAGAGCGCTGAAATTTGCACACGGAATAATAAATATTTTTCACAAACTATATAACATATATGGACTCTACAGACACGCGTGTATTTCTAAATTCTTGTAGTGTAAGAAAAAGTCAAGTTTTTTATTTCCGGATGAGAAATCTGGCCTCCAGGAACCTTAAAATAAAAGCATTGTTTTTTCGCATTTTGCAAGCTCTGACAATTATTAATTCAAACGGCTCTATCTCCTAAACTATTACAGCTACAGCGCTGAAATTTGCACACGTAATATTATATATATTGGCCTTTAATCTGAGTCTTAAACGAAGTTTCTCCGAAAATCAGAACGAGCATGAGATGGAAATATTCTACAGTTACTAGGAAGAAATTGACTCTAATGGCGATACTTTTGCGATTTTCTTAAAAACTAAGTTTCTGATCGAAAAATGAATATCACCAGTGAATTTCCCATAAAATTTCGAGCTTGGTCCGTGGTTTTCAAAAAAATACGTGCCATGTCTTAAATCGGACAACTTCGTCGATCTTTAATTGGCTCTATCTCCTAAACTATTAGAGCTAGAGCGCTGAAATTTGCACACGGAGTAATAAATATTTTTCACAAACTATATAACATATATGGATTCTACAGACACGCGTGTATTTCTAAATTCTTGTAGTGTAAGAAAAAGTCAAGTTTTTTATTTCCGGATGAGAAATCTTGCCTCCAGGAACCTTAAAATAAAAGCATTGTTTTTTCGCATTTTGCAAGCTCAGACAATTATTAATTCAAACGGCTCTATCTCCTAAACTATTACAGCTACAGCGCTGAAATTTGCACACGTAATATTATATATATTGGCCTTTAATCTGAGTCTTAAAAGAAGTTTCTCCGAAAATCAGAACGAGCATGAGATGGAAATATTCTAGAGTTACTAGGAAGAAATTGACTGTAATGGCGATACTTTTGCGATTTTCTTAAAAACTAAGTTTCTAATCGAAAAATGAATATCACCAGTGAATTTCCCATAAAATTTCGAGCTTGGTCCGTGGTTTTCAAAAAAATCCGTGCCATGTCTTAAATCGGACAACTTCGTCGATCTTTAAATGGCACTATCTCCTAAACTATTAGAGCTAGAGCGCTGAAATTTGCACACGGAATAAAAAATATTTTTCACAAACTATATAACATATATGGATTCTACAGACACGCGTGTATTTCTAAATTCTTGTAGTGTAAGAAAAAGTCAAGTTTTTTATTTCCGGATGAGAAATCTGGCCATTAGGAACCTTAAAATAAAAGCATTGTTTTTTCGCATTTTGCAAGCTCTGACAATTATTAATTCAAACGGCTCTATCTCCTAAACTATTACAGCTACAGCGCTGAAATTTGCACACGTAATATTATATATATTGGCCTTTAATCTGAGTCTTAAACGAAGTTTCTCCGAAAATCAGAACGAGCATGAGATGGAAATATTCTACAGTTACTAGGAAGAAATTGACTCTAATGGCGATACTTTTGCGATTTTCTTAAAAACTAAGTTTCTAATCGAAAAATGAATATCACCAGTGAATTTCCCATAAAATTTCGAGCTTGGTCCGTGGTTTTCAAAAAAATCCGTGCCATGTCTTAAATCGGACAACTTCGTCGATCTTTAAATGGCTCTATCTCCTAAACTATTAGAGCTAGAGCGCTGAAATTTGCACACGGAATAATAAATATTTTTCACAAACTATATAACATATATGGACTCTACAGACACGCGTGTATTTCTAAAATCTTGTAGTGTAAGAAGAAGTCAAGTTTTTTATTTCCGGATGAGAAATCTGGCCTCCAGGAACCTTAAAATAAAAGCATTGTTTTTTCGCATTTTGCAAGCTCTGACAATTATTAATTCAAACGGCTCTATCTCCTAAACTATTACAGCTACAGCGCTGAAATTTGCACACGTAATATTATATATATTGGCCTTTAATCTGAGTCTTAAACGAAGTTTCTCCGAAAATCAGAACGAGCATGAGATGGAAATATTCTACAGTTACTAGGAAGAAATTGACTGTAATGGCGATACTTTTGCGATTTTCTTAAAAACTAAGTTTCTAATCGAAAAATGAATATCACCAGTGAATTTCCCATAAAATTTCGAGCTTGGTCCGTGGTTTTCAAAAAATCCGTGCCATGTCTTAAATCGGACAACTTCGTCGATCTTTAAATGGCTCTATCTCCTAAACTATTAGAGCTAGAGCGCTGAAATTTGCACACGGAATAATAAATATTTTTCACAAACTATATAACATATATGGATTCTACAGACACGCGTGTATTTCTAAATTCTTGTAGTGTAAGAAAAAGTCAAGTTTTTTATTTCCGGATGAGAAATCCTGCCTCCAGGAACCTTAAAATAAAAGCATTGTTTTTTCGCATTTTGCAAGCTCTGACAATTATTAATTCAAACGGCTCTATCTCCTAAACTATTACAGCTACAGCGCTGAAATTTGCATACGTAATATTATATATATTGGCCTTTAATCTGAGTCTTAAACGAAGTTTCTCCGAAAATCAGAACGAGCATGAGATGGAAATATTCTACAGTTACTAGGAAGAAATTGACTGTAATGGCGATACTTTTGCGATTTACTTAAAAACTAAGTTTCTAATCGAAAAATGAATATCACCAGTGAATTTCCCATAAATTTTAAGCTTGGTCCGTGGTTTTCAAAAAAATCTGTGCCATGTCTTAAATAGGACAACTTCGTCGATCTTTAAATGGCTCTATCTCCCAAACTATTAGAGCTAGAGCGCTGAAATTTCCACACGGAATAATAAATATTTTTCACAAACTATATAACATATATGGATTCTACAGACACGCGTGTATTTCTAAATTCTTGTAGTGTAAGAAAAAGTCAAGTTTTTTATTTCGGGATGAGAAATCTGGCCTCCAGGAACCTTAAAATAGAAGCATTTTTTTTCGCATTTTGCAAGCTCTGACAATTATTAATTAAACGGCTCTATCTCCTAAACTATTACAGCTACAGCGCTGAAATTTGCACACGTAATATTATATATATTGGCCTTTAATCTGAGTCTTAAACGAAGTTTCTCCGAAAATCAGAACGAGCATGAGATGGAAATATTCTACAGTTACTAGGAAGAAATTGACTCTAATGGCGATACTTTTGCGATTTTCTTAAAAACTAAGTTTCTAATCGAAAAATGAATATCACCAGTGAATTTCCCATAAAATTCCGAGCTTGGTCCGTGGTTTTCAAAAAAATCCGTGCCATGTCTTAAATCGGACAATTTCGTCGATCTTTAAATGGCTCTATCTCCTAAACTATTAGAGCTAGAGCGCTGAAATTTGCACACGGAATAATAAATATTTTTCACAAACTATATAACATATATGGATTCTACAGACACGCGTGTATTTCTAAATTCTTGTAGTGTAAGAAAAAGTCAAGTTTTTTTATTTCCGGATGAGAAATCTGGCCTCCAGGAACCTTAAAATAAAAGCATTGTTTTTTCGCATTTTGCAATCTCTGAAAATTATTAATTAATCAGCTCTATCTCCTAAACTATTACAGCTACAGCGCTGAAATTTGCACACGTAATATTATATATATATTGGCCTTTAATCTGAGTCTTAAACGAAGTTTCTCCGAAAATCAGAACGAGCATGAGATGGAAATGTTCTACAGTTCCTAGGAAGAAATTGACTCTAATGGCGATACTTTTGCGATTTTCTTAAAAACTAAGTTTCTAATCGAAAAATGAATATCACCAGTGAATTTCCCATAAAATTTCGAGCTTAGTCCGTGGTTTTCAAAAGAATCCGTGCAATGTCTTAAATCGGACAACTTCGTCGATCTTTAAATGGCTCTATCTCCTAAACTATTAGAGCTAGAGCGCTGAAATTTGCACACGGAATAATAAATATTTTCCACAAACTATATAACATATATGGATTCTACAGACACGCGTGTATTTCTAAATTCTGGTAGTGTAAGAAAAAGTCAAGTTTTTTATTTCCGGATGAGAAATCTGGCCTCCAGGAACCTTAAAATAAAAGCATTGTTTTTTCGCATTTTGCAATCTCTGACAATTATTAATTAAACGGCTCTATCTCCTAAACTATTACAGCTACAGCGCTGAAATTTGCACACGTAATATTATATATATTGGCCTTTAATCTGAGTCTTAAACGAAGTTTCTCCGAAAATCAGAACGAACATGAGATGGAAATATTCTACAGTTCCTAGGAAGAAATTGACTCTAATGGCGATACTTTTGCGATTTTCTTAAAAACTAAGTTTCTAATCGAAAAATGAATATCACCAGTGAATTTCCCATAAAATTTCGAGCTTAGTCCGTGGTTTTCAAAAGAATCCGTGCAATGTCTTAAATCGGACAACTTCGTCGATCTTTAAATGGCTCTATCTCCTAAACTATTAGAGCTAGAGCGCTGAAATTTGCACACGGAATAATAAATATTTTCCACAAACTATATAACATATATGGATTCTACAGACACGCGTGTATTTCTAAATTCTGGTAGTGTAAGAAAAAGTCAAGTTTTTTATTTCCGGATGAGAAATCTGGCCTCCAGGAACCTTAAAATAAAAGCATTGTTTTTTCGCATTTTGCAATCTCTGACAATTATTAATTAAACGGCTCTATCTCCTAAACTATTACAGCTACAGCGCTGAAATTTGCACACGTAATATTATATATATTGGCCTTTAATCTGAGTCTTAAACGAAGTTTCTCCGAAAATCAGAACGAACATGAGATGGAAATATTCTACAGTTACTAGGAAGAAATTGACTCTAATGGCGATACTTTTGCGATTTTCTTAAAAACTAAGTTTCTAATCGAAAAATGAATATCACCAGTGAATTTCCCATAAAATTTCGAGCTAGGTCCGTGGTTTTCAAAAAAATCCTTGCCATGTCTTAAATCGTACAACTTCGTCGATCTTTAAATGGCTCTATCTCCTAAACTATTAGAGCTACAGCGCTGAAATTTGCACACGCAATAATAAATATTTTTCACAAACTATATAACATATATGGATTCTACAGACACGCGTGTATTTTTAAATTCTTGTAGTGTAAGGAAAAGTCAAGTTTTTTATTTCCGGATGAGAAATCTGGCCTCCAGGAACCTTAAAATAAAAGCATTGTTTTTTCGCATTTGGCAAGCTCTGACAATTATTAATTCAAACGGCTCTATCTCCTAAACTATTACAGCTACAGCGCTGAAATTTGCACACGTAATATTATATATATTGGCCTTTAATCTGAGTCTTAAACGAAGTTTCTCCGAAAATCAGAACGAGCATGAGATGGAAATATTCTACAGTTCCTAGGAAGAAATTGACTCTAATGGCGATACTTTTGCGATTTTCTTAAAAACTAAGTTTCTAATCGAAAAATGAATATCACCAGTGAATTTCCCATAAAATTCCGAGCTTGGTCCGTGGTTTTCAAAAAAATCCGTGCCATGTCTTAAATCGGACAATTTCGTCGATCTTTAAATGGCTCTATCTCCTAAACTATTAGAGCTAGAGCGCTGAAATTTGCACACGGAATAATAAATATTTTTCACAAACTATATAACATATATGGATTCTACAGACACGCGTGTATTTCTAAATTCTTGTAGTGTACGAAAAAGTCAAGTTTTTTTTTTTCCGGATGAGAAATCTGGCCTCCAGGAACCTTAAAATAAAAGCATTGTTTTTTCGCATTTTGCAATCTCTGACAATTATTAATTAAACGGCTCTATCTCCTAAACTATTACAGCTACAGCGCTGAAATTTGCACACGTAATATTATATATATTGGCCTTTAATCTGAGTCTTAAACGAAGTTTCTCCGAAAATCAGAACGAGCATGAGATGGAAATATTCTACAGTTCTTAGGAAGAAATTGACTCTAATGGCGATACTTTTGCGATTTTCTAAAAAACTAAGTTTCTAATCGAAAAATGAATATCACCAGTGAATTTCCCATAAAATTTCGAGCTTAGTCCGTGGTTTTCAAAAGAATCCGCGCAATGTCTTAAATCGGACAACTTCGTCGATCTTTAAATGGCTCTATCTCCTAAACTATTAGAGCTAGAGCGCTGAAATTTGCACACGGAATAATAAATATTTTTCACAAACTCTATAACATATATGGATTCTACAGACACGCGTGTATTTCTAAATTCTTGTAGTGTAAGAAAAAGTCAAGTTTTTTATTTCGGGATGAGAAATCTGGCCTCCAGGAACCTTAAAATAAAAGCATTGTTTTTTCGCATTTTGCAATCTCTGACAATTATTAATTAAACGGCTCTATCTCCTAAACTATTACAGCTACAGCGCTGAAATTTGCACACGTAATATTATATATATTGGCCTTTAATCTGAGTCTTAAACGAAGTTTCTCCGAAAAGCAGAACGAGCATGAGATGGAAATATTCTACAGTTCCTAGGAAGAAATTGACTCTAATGGCGATACTTTTGCGATTTTCTTAAAAACTAAGTTTCTAATCGAAAAATGAATATCACCAGTGAATTTCCCATAAAATTTCGAGCTTAGTCCGTGGTTTTCAAAAGAATCCGTGCAATGTCTTAAATCGGACAACGTCGATCTTTAAATGGCTCTATCTCCTAAACTATTAGAGCTAGAACGCTGAAATTTGCACACGGAATAATAAATATTTTTCACAAACTATATAACATATATGGATTCTACAGACACGCGTGTATTTCTAAATTCTTGTAGTGTAAGAAAAAGTCAAGTTTTTTATTTCCGGATGAGAAATCTGGCCTCCAGGAACCTTAAAATAAAAGCATTGTTTTTTCGCATTTTGCAATCTCTGACAAATATTAATTAAACGGCTCTATCTCCTAAACTATTACAGCTACAGCGCTGAAATTTGCACACGTAATATTATATATATTGGCCTTTAATCTGAGTCTTAAACGAAGTTTCTCCGAAAATCAGAACGAGCATGAGATGGAAATATTCTACAGTTACTAGGAAGAAATTGACTCTAATGGCGATACTTTTGCGATTTTCTTAAAAACTATGTTTCTAATCGAAAAATGAATATCACCAGTGAATTTCCAATAAAATTTCGAGCTAGGTCCGTGGTTTTCAAAAAAATCCTTGCCATGTCTTAAATCGGACAATTTCGTCGATCTTTAAATGGCTCTATCTCCTAAACTATTAGAGCTAGAGCGCTGAAATTTGCACACGGAATAATAAATATTTTTCACAAACTATATAACATATATGGAATCTACAGACACGCGTGTATTTCTAAATTCTTGTAGTGTAAGAAAAAGTCAAGTTTTTTTATTTCCGGATGAGAAATCTGGCCTCCAGGAACCTTAAAATAAAAGCATTGTT
Organism: Gryllus longicercus; assembly: GCA_038098605.1. Classification (NCBI taxonomy): domain Eukaryota; kingdom Metazoa; phylum Arthropoda; class Insecta; order Orthoptera; family Gryllidae; genus Gryllus; species Gryllus longicercus. The sequence continues at coordinate 29,690 of JAZDUA010001521.1, forward strand.
TTTTCGCTTTTTGCAATCTCTGACAATTATTAATTAAACGGCTCTATCTCCTAAACTATTACAGCTACAGCGCTGAAATTTGCACACGTAATATTATATATATTGGCCTTTAATCTGAGTCTTAAACGAAGTTTCTCCGAAAATCAGAACGAGCATGAGATGGAAATATTCTACAGTTACTAGGAAGAAATTGACTCTAATGGCGATACTTTTGCGATTTTTTAAAAACTAAGTTTCTAATCGAAAAATGAATATCACCAGTGAATTTCCCATAAAATTTCGAGCTTGGTCCGTGGTTTTCAAAAGAATCCGTGCCATGTCTTAAATCGGACAACTTCGTCGATATTTAAATGGCTCTATCTCCTAAACTATTAGAGCTAGAGCGCTGAAATTTGCACACGGAATAATAAATATTTTTCACAAACTATATAACATATATGGATTCTACAGACACGCGTGTATTTCTAAATTCTTGTAGTGAGAGAAAAAGTCAAGTTTTTTATTTCCGGATGAGAAATCTGGCCTCCAGGAACCTTAAAATAAAAGCATTGTTTTTTCGCATTTTGCAATCTCTGACAATTATTAATTAAACGGCTCTATCTCCTAAACTATTACAGCTACAGCGCTGAAATTTGCACACGTAATATTATATATACTGGCCTTTAATCTGAGCCTTAAACGAAGTTTCTCCGAAAATCAGAACGAGCATGAGATGGAAATATTCTACAGTTACTAGGAAGAAATTGACTCTAATGGCGATACTTTTGCGATTTTCTTAAAAACTAAGTTTCTAATCGAAAAATGAATATCACCAGTGAATTTCCCATAAAATTTCGAGCTAGGTCCGTGGTTTTCAAAAAAATCCTTGCCATGTCTTAAATCGGTCAACTTCGTCGATCTTTAAATGGCTCTATCTCCTAAACTATTAGAGCTACAGCGCTGAAATTTGCACACGCAATAATAAATATTTTTCACAAACTATATAACATATATGGATTCTACAGACACGCGTGTATTTCTAAATTCTTGTAGTGTAAGAAAAAGTCAAGTTTTTTATTTCCGGATGAGAAATCTGGCCTCCAGGAACCTTAAAATAAAAGCATTGTTTTTTCGCATTTTGCAATCTCTGACAATTATTAATTAAACGGCTCTATCTCCTAAACTATTACAGCTACAGCGCTGAAATTTGCACAGGTAATATTATATATATTGGCCTTTAATCTGAGTCTTAAACGAAGTTTCTCCGAAAATCAGAACGAGCATGAGATGGAAATATTCTGCAGTTACTAGGAAGAATTTGACTCTAATGGCGATACTTTTGCGATTTTCTTAAAAACTAAGTTTCTAATCGAAAAATGAATATCACCAGTGAACTTCCCATAAAATATCGAGCTTGGTCCGTGGTTTTCAAAAAAATCCGTGCCATGTCTTAAATCGGACAACTTCGTCGATCTTTAAATGGCTCTATCTCCTAAACTATTAGAGCTAGAGCGCTGAAATTTGCACACGGAATAATAAATATTTTTCACAAACTATATAACATATATGGATTCTACAGACACGCGTGTATTTCTAAATTCTTGTAGTGTATGAAAAAGTCAAGTTTTTTATTTCCGGATGAGAAATCTGGCCTCCAGGAACCTTAAAATAAAAGCATTGTTTTTTCGCATTTGGCAAGCTCTGACAATTATTAATTCAAACGGCTCTATCTCCTAAACTATTACAGCTACAGCGTGAAATTTGCACACGTAATATTATATATATTGGCCTTTAATCTGAGTCTTAAACGAAGTTTCTCCGAAAATCAGAACGAGCATGAGATGGAAATATTCTACAGTTCCTAGGAAGAAATTGACTCTAATGGCGATACTTTTGCGATTTTCTTAAAAACTAAGTTTCTAATCGAAAAATGAATATCACCAGTGAATTTCCCATAAAATTTCGAGCTTAGTCCGTGGTTTTCAAAAGAATCCGTGCAATGTCTTAAATCGGACAACTTCGTCGATATTTAAATGGCTCTATCTCCTAAACTATTAGAGCTAGAGCGCTGAAATTTGCACACGGAATAATAAATATTTTTCACAAACTCTATAACATATATGGATTCTACAGACACGCGTGTATTTCTAAATTCTTGTAGTGTAAGAAAAAGTCAAGTTTTTTATTTCGGGATGAGAAATCTGGCCTCCAGGAACCTTAAAATAAAAGCATTGTTTTTTCGCATTTTGCAAGCTCTGACAATTATTAATTAAACGGCTCTATCTCCTAAACTATTACAGCTACAGCGCTGAAATTTGCACACGTAATATTATATATATTGGCCTTTAATCTGAGTCTTAAACGAAGTTTCTCCGAAAATCAGAACGAGCATGAGATGGAAATATTCTACAGTTACTAGGAAGAAATTGACTCTAATGGCGATACTTTTGCGATTTTCTTAAAAACTAAGTTTCTAATCGAAAAATGAATATCACCAGTGAATTTCCCATAAAATTCCGAGCTTGGTCCGTGGTTTTCAAAAAAATCCGTGCCATGTCATAAATCGGACAATTTCGTCGATCTTTAAATGGCTCTATCTCCTAAACTATTAGAGCTAGAGCGCTGAAATTTGCACACGGAATAATAAATATTTTTCACAAACTATATAACATATATGGATTCTACAGACACGCGTGTATTTCTAAATTCTTGTAGTGTAAGAAAAAGTCAAGTTTTTTTATTTCCGGATGAGAAATCTGGCCTCCAGGAACCTTAAAATAAAAGCATTGTTTTTTCGCATTTTGCAATCTCTGAAAATTATTAATTAAACGGCTCTATCTCCTAAACTATTACAGCTACAGCGCTGAAATTTGCACACGTAATATTATATATATATTGGCCTTTAATCTGAGTCTTAAACGAAGTTTCTCCGAAAATCAGAACGAGCATGAGATGGAAATATTCTACAGTTCCTAGGAAGAAATTGACTCTAATGGCGATACTTTTGCGATTTTCTTAAAAACTAAGTTTCTAATCTAAAATGAATATCACCAGTGAATTTCCCATAAAATTTCGAGCTTAGTCCGTGGTTTTCAAAAGAATCCGTGCAATGTCTTAAATCGGACAACTTCGTCGATCTTTAAATGGCTCTATCTCCTAAACTATTAGAGCTAGAGCGCTGAAATTTGCACACGGAATAATAAATATTTTTCACAAACTCTATAACATATATGGATTCTACAGACACGCGTGTATTTCTAAATTCTTGTAGTGTAAGAAAAAGTCAAGTTTTTTATTTCCGGATGAGAAATCTGGCCTCCAGGAACCTTAAAATAAAAGCATTGTTTTTTCGCATTTTGCAATCTCTGACAATTATTAATTAAACGGCTCTATCTCCTAAACTATTACAGCTACAGCGCTGAAATTTGCACACGTAATATTATATATATTGGCCTTTAATCTGAGTCTTAAACAAAGTTTCTCCGAAAATCAGAACGAGCATGAGATGGAAATATTCTACAGTTCCTAGGAAGAAATTGACTCTAATGGCGATACTTTTGCGATTTTCTTAAAAACTAAGTTTCTAATCGAAAAATGAATATCACCAGTGAATTTCCCATAAAATTTTAAGCTTGGTCCGTGGTTTTCAAAAAAATCCGTGCCATGTCTTAAATCGGACAACTTCGTCGATCTTTAAATGGCTCTATCTCCTAAACTATTAGAGCTAGAGCGCTGAAATTTCCACACGGAATAATAAATATTTTTCACAAACTCTATAACATATATGGATTCTACAGACACGCGTGTATTTCTAAATTCTTGTAGTGTAAGAAAAAGTCAAGTTTTTTATTTCGGGATGAGAAATCTGGCCTCCAGGAACCTTAAAATAAAAGCATTGTTTTTTCGCATTTTGCAATCTCTGACAATTATTAATTAAACGGCTCTATCTCCTAAACTATTACAGCTACAGCGCTGAAATTTGCACAGGTAATATTATATATATTGGCCTTTAATCTGAGTCTTAAACGAAGTTTCTCCGAAAATCAGAACGAGCATGAGATGGAAATATTCTGCAGTTACTAGGAAGAATTTGACTCTAATGGCGATACTTTTGCGATTTTCTTAAAAACTAAGTTTCTAATCGAAAAATGAATATCACCAGTGAACTTCCCATAAAATATCGAGCTTGGTCCGTGGTTTTCAAAAAAATCCGTGCCATGTCTTAAATCGGACAACTTCGTCGATCTTTAAATGGCTCTATCTCCTAAACTATTAGAGCTAGAGCGCTGAAATTTGCACACGGAATAATAAATATTTTTCACAAACTATATAACATATATGGATTCTACAGACACGCGTGTATTTCTAAATTCTTGTAGTGTATGAAAAAGTCAAGTTTTTTATTTCCGGATGAGAAATCTGGCCTCCAGGAACCTTAAAATAAAAGCATTGTTTTTTCGCATTTGGCAAGCTCTGACAATTATTAATTCAAACGGCTCTATCTCCTAAACTATTACAGCTACAGCGTGAAATTTGCACACGTAATATTATATATATTGGCCTTTAATCTGAGTCTTAAACGAAGTTTCTCCGAAAATCAGAACGAGCATGAGATGGAAATATTCTACAGTTCCTAGGAAGAAATTGACTCTAATGGCGATACTTTTGCGATTTTCTTAAAAACTAAGTTTCTAATCGAAAAATGAATATCACCAGTGAATTTCCCATAAAATTTCGAGCTTAGTCCGTGGTTTTCAAAAGAATCCGTGCAATGTCTTAAATCGGACAACTTCGTCGATCTTTAAATGGCTCTATCTCCTAAACTATTAGAGCTAGAGCGCTGAAATTTGCACACGGAATAATAAATATTTTTCACAAACTATATAACATATATGGATTCTACAGACACGCGTGTATTTCTAAATTCTTGTAATGTAAGAAAAAGTCAAGTTTTTTATTTCCGGATGAGAAATCTGGCCTCCAGGAACCTTAAAATAAAAGCATTGTTTTTTCGCATTTTGCAATCTCTGACAATTATTAATTAAACGGCTCTATCTCCTAAACTATTTTAGCTACAGCGCTGAAATTTGCACACGTAATATTATATATATTGGCCTTTAATCTGAGTCTTAAACAAAGTTTCTCCGAAAATCAGAACGAGCATGAGATGGAAATATTCTACAGTTCCTAGGAAGAAATTGACTCTAATGGCGATACTTTTGCGATTTTCTTAAAAACTAAGTTTCTAATCGAAAAATGAATATCACCAGTGAATTTCCCATAAAATTTTAAGCTTGGTCCGTGGTTTTCAAAAAAATCCGTGCCATGTCTTAAATCGGACAACTTCGTCGATCTTTAAATGGCTCTATCTCCTAAACTATTAGAGCTAGAGCGCTGAAATTTCCACACGGAATAATAAATATTTTTCACAAACTCTATAACATATATGGATTCTACAGACACGCGTGTATTTCTAAATTCTTGTAGTGTAAGAAAAAGTCAAGTTTTTTATTTCGGGATGAGAAATCTGGCCTCCAGGAACCTTAAAATAAAAGCATTGTTTTTTCGCATTTTGCAAGCTCTGACAATTATTAATTAAACGGCTCTATCTCCTAAACTATTACAGCTACAGCGCTGAAATTTGCACACGTAATATTATATATATTGGCCTTTAATCTGAGTCTTAAACGAAGTTTCTCCGAAAATCAGAACGAGCATGAGATGGAAATATTCTACAGTTCCTAGGAAGAAATTGACTCTAATGGCGATACTTTTGCGATTTTCTTAAAAACTAAGTTTCTAATCGAAAAATGAATATCACCAGTGAATTTCCCATAAAATTCCGAGCTTGGTCCGTGGTTTTCAAAAAATCCATGCCATGTCTTAAATCGGACAATTTCGTCGATCTTTAAATGGCTCTATCTCCTAAACTATTAGAGCTAGAGCGCTGAAATTTGCACACGGAATAATAAATATTTTTCACAAACTATATAACATATATGGATTCTACAGACACGCGTGTATTTCTAAATTCTTGTAGTGTAAGAAAAAGTCAAGGTTTTTTTATTTCCGGATGAGAAATCTGGCCTCCAGGAACCTTAAAATAAAAGCATTGTTTTTTCGCATTTTGCAATCTCTGAAAATTATTAATTAAACGGCTCTATCTCCTAAACTATTACAGCTACAGCGCTGAAATTTGCACACGTAATATTATATATATATTGGCCTTTAATCTGAGTCTTAAACGAAGTTTCTCCGAAAATCAGAACGAGCATGAGATGGAAATATTCTACAGTTCCTAGGAAGAAATTGACTCTAATGGCGATACTTTTGCGATTTTCTTAAAAACTAAGTTTCTAATCGAAAAATGAATATCACCAGTGAATTTCCCATAAAATTTCGAGCTTAGTCCGTGGTTTTCAAAAGAATCCGTGCAATGTCTTAAATCGGACAACTTCGTCGATCTTTAAATGGCTCTATCTCCTAAACTATTAGAGCTAGAGCGCTGAAATTTGCACACGGAATAATAAATATTTTTCACAAACTATATAACATATATGGATTCTACAGACACGCGTGTATTTCTAAATTCTGGTAGTGTAAGAAAAAGTCAAGTTTTTTATTTCCGGATGAGAAATCTGGCCTCCAGGAACCTTAAAATAAAAGCATTGTTTTTTCGCATTTTGCAATCTCTGACAATTATTAATTAAACGGCTCTATCTCCTAAACTATTACAGCTACAGCGCTGAAATTTGCACACGTAATATTATATATATTGGCCTTTAATCTGAGTCTTAAACAAAGTTTCTCCGAAAATCAGAACGAGCATGAGATGGAAATATTCTACAGTTCCTAGGAAGAAATTGACTCTAATGGCGATACTTTTGCGATTTTCTTAAAAACTAAGTTTCTAATCGAAAAATGAATATCACCAGTGAATTTCGCATAAAATTTTAAGCTTGGTCCGTGGTTTTCAAAAAAATCCGTGCCATGTCTTAAATCGGACAACTTCGTCGATCTTTAAATGGCTCTATCTCCTAAACTATTAGAGCTAGAGCGCTGAAATTTCCACACGGAATAATAAATATTTTTCACAAACTCTATAACATATATGGATTCTACAGACACGCGTGTATTTCTAAATTCTTGTAGTGTAAGAAAAAGTCAAGTTTTTTATTTCGGGATGAGAAATCTGGCCTCCAGGAACCTTAAAATAAAAGCATTGTTTTTTCGCATTTTGCAAGCTCTGACAATTATTAATTAAACGGCTCTATCTCCTAAACTATTACAGCTACAGCGCTGAAATTTGCACACGTAATATTATATATATTGGCCTTTAATCTGAGTCTTAAACGAAGTTTCTCCGAAAATCAGAACGAGCATGAGATGGAAATATTCTACAGTTACTAGGAAGAAATTGACTCTAATGTCGATACTTTTGCGATTTTCTTAAAAACTAAGTTTCTAATCGAAAAATGAATATCACCAGTGAATTTCCCATAAAATTCCGAGCTTGGTCCGTGGTTTTCAAAAAAATCCGTGCAATGTCTTAAATCGGACAATTTCGTCGATCTTTAAATGGCTCTATCTCCTAAACTATTAGAGCTAGAGCGCTGAAATTTGCACACGGAATAATAAATATTTTTCACAAACTATATAACATATATGGGATTCTACAGACACGCGTGTATTTCTAAATTCTTGTAGTGTAAGAAAAAGTCAAGTTTTTTTATTTCCGGATGAGAAATCTGGCCTCCAGGAACCTTAAAATAAAAGCATTGTTTTTTCGCATTTTGCAATCTCTGAAAATTATTAATTAAACGGCTCTATCTCCTAAACTATTACAGCTACAGCGCTGAAATTTGCACACGTAATATTATATATATATTGGCCTTTAATCTGAGTCTTAAACGAAGTTTCTCCGAAAATCAGAACGAGCATGAGATGGAAATATTCTACAGTTCCTAGGAAGAAATTGACTCTAATGGCGATACTTTTGCGATTTTCTTAAAAACTAAGTTTCTAATCGAAAAATGAATATCACCAGTGAATTTCCCATAAAATTTCGAGCTTAGTCCGTGGTTTTCAAAAGAATCCGTGCAATGTCTTAAAACGGACAACTTCGTCGATCTTTAAATGGCTCTATCTCCTAAACTATTAGAGCTAGAGCGCTGAAATTTGCACACGGAATAATAAATATTTTTCACAAACTATATAACATATATGGATTCTACAGACACGCGTGTATTTCTAAATTCTGGTAGTGTAAGAAAAAGTCAAGTTTTTTATTTCCGGATGAGAAATCTGGCCTCCAGGAACCTTAAAATAAAAGCATTGTTTTTTCGCATTTTGCAATCTCTGACAATTATTAATTAAACGGCTCTATCTCCTAAACTATTACAGCTACAGCGCTGAAATTTCCACACGTAATATTATATATATTGGCCTTTAATCTGAGTCTTAAACGAAGTTTCTCCGAAAATCAGAACGAGCATGAGATGGAAATATTCTACAGTTACTAGGAAGAAATTGACTCTAATGGCGATACTTTTGCGATTTTCTTAAAAACTAAGTTTCTAATCGAAAAATGAATATCACCAGTGAATTTCCCATAAAATTTCGAGCTAGGTCCGTGGTTTTCAAAAAATCCTTGCCATGTCTTAAATCGTACAACTTCGTCGATCTTTAAATTGCTCTATCTCCTAAACTATTAGAGCTACAGCGCTGAAATTTGCACACGCAATAATAAATATTTTTCACAAACTATATAACATATATGGATTCTACAGACACGCGTGTATTTCTAAATTCTTGTAGTGTAAGGAAAAGTCAAGTTTTTTATTTCCGGATGAGAAATCTGGCCTCCAGGAACCTTAAAATAAAAGCATTGTTTTTTCGCATTTTGCAAGCTCTGACAATTATTAATTCAAACGGCTCTATCTCCTAAACTATTACAGCTACAGCGCTGAAATTTGCACACGTAATATTATATATATTGGCCTTTATCTGAGTCTTAAACGAAGTTTCTCCGAAAATCAGAACGAGCATGAGATGGAAATATTCTACAGTTCCTAGGAAGAAATTGACTCTAATGGCGATACTTTTGCGATTTTCTTAAAAACTAAGTTTCTAATCGAAAAATGAATATCACCAGTGAATTTCCCATAAAATTCCGAGCTTGGTCCGTGGTTTTCAAAAAAATCCGTGCCATGTCTTAAATCGGACAATTTCGTCGATCTTTAAATGGCTCTATCTCCTAAACTATTAGAGCTAGAGCGCTGAAATTTGCACACGGAATAATAAATATTTTTCACAAACTATATAACATATATGGATTCTACAGACACGCGTGTATTTCTAAATTCTTGTAGTGTAAGAAAAAGTCAAGTTTTTTTATTTCCGGATGAGAAATCTGGCCTGCAGGAACCTTAAAATAAAAGCATTGTTTTTTCGCATTTTGCAATCTCTGACAATTATTAATTAAACGGCTCTATCTCCTAAACTATTACAGCTACAGCGCTGAAATTTGCACACGTAATATTATATATATTGGCCTTTAATCTGAGTCTTAAACGAAGTTTCTCCGAAAATCAGAACGAGCATGAGATGGAAATATTCTACAGTTCCTAGGAAGAAATTGACTCTAATGGCGATACTTTTGCGATTTTCTTAAAAACTAAGTTTCTAATCGAAAAATGAATATCACCAGTGAATTTCCCATAAAATTTCGAGCTTAGTCCGTGGTTTTCAAAAGAATCCGCGCAATGTCTTAAATCGGACAACTTCGTCGATCTTTAAATGGCTCTATCTCCTAAACTATTAGAGCTAGAGCGCTGAAATTTGCACACGGAATAATAAATATTTTTCACAAACTATATAACATATATGGATTCTACAGACACGCGTGTATTTCTAAATTCTTGTAGTGTAAGAAAAAGTCAAGTTTTTTATTTCCGGATGAGAAATCTGGCCTCCAGGAACCTTAAAATAAAAGCATTGTTTTTTTCGCATTTTGCAATCTCTGACAATTATTAATTAAACGGCTCTATCTCCTAAACTATTACAGCTACAGCGCTGAAATTTGCACACGTAATATTATATATATTGGCCTTTAATCTGAGTCTTAAACGAAGTTTCTCCGAAAAGCAGAACGAGCATGAGATGGAAATATTCTACAGTTCCTAGGAAGAAATTGACTCTAATGGCGATACTTTTGCGATTTTCTTAAAAACTAAGTTTCTAATCGAAAAATGAATATCACCAGTGAATTTCCCATAAAATTTCGAGCTTAGTCCGTGGTTTTCAAAAGAATCCGTGCAATGTCTTAAATCGGACAACGTCGATCTTTAAATGGCTCTATCTCCTAAACTATTAGAGCTAGAACGCTGAAATTTGCACACGGAATAATAAATATTTTTCACAAACTATATAACATATATGGATTCTACAGACACGCGTGTATTTCTAAATTCTTGTAGTGTAAGAAAAAGTCAAGTTTTTTATTTCCGGATGAGAAATCTGGCCTCCAGGAACCTTAAAATAAAAGCATTGTTTTTTCGCATTATGCAATCTCTGACAATTATTAATTAAACGGCTCTATCTCCTAAACTATTACAGCTACAGCGCTGAAATTTGCACACGTAATATTATATATATATTGGCCTTTAATCTGAGTCTTAAACGAAGTTTCTCCGAAAATCAGAACGAGCATGAGATGGAAATATTCTACAGTTCCTAGGAAGAAATTGACTCTAATGGCGATACTTTTGCGATTTTCTTAAAAACTAAGTTTCTAATCGAAAAATGAATATCACCAGTGAATTTCCCATAAAATTTCGAGCTTAGTCCGTGGTTTTCAAAAGAATCCGTGCAATGTCTTAAAACGGACAACTTCGTCGATCTTTAAATGGCTCTATCTCCTAAACTATTAGAGCTAGAGCGCTGAAATTTGCACACGGAATAATAAATATTTTTCACAAGCTATATAACATATATGGATTCTACAGACACGCGTGTATTTCTAAATTCTTGTAGTGTAAGAAAAAGTCAAGTTTTTTATTTCCGGATGAGAAATCTGGCCTCCAGGAACCTTAAAATAAAAGCATTGTTTTTTCGCATTTTGCAAGCTCTGACAATTATTAATTCAAACGGCTCTATCTCCTAAACTATTACAGCTACAGCGCTGAAATTTGCACAGGTAATATTATATATATTGGCCTTTAATCTGAGTCTTAAACGAAGTTTCTCCGAAAATCAGAACGAGCATGAGATGGAAATATTCTACAGTTCCTAGGAAGAAATTGACTCTAATCGTCCCGGCGAACAAAGTTACGTCCCGGCGAAAAAAGTTACGAGCCGGCGAACGAAGTTACGTCCCGGCGAACAAAGTTACGTCCCGGCGAACAAAGTTACGTCCCGGCGAACAAAGTTACGTCCCGGCGAACAAAGTTACGTCCCGGCGAACAAAGTTACGACCCGGCGAACGAAGTTACGTCCCGGCGAACATAGTTACGTCCCGGCGAACAATGTTATGTCCCGGCGAACAAAGTTACGAGCCGGCGAACGAAGTTACGTCCCGGCAAACGAAGTTACGTCCCGGCGAACGATGTTACGTCCCGGCGAACGATGTTACGTCCCGGCGAACGAAGTTACGTCCCGGCGAACGATGTTACGTCCCGGCGAACAAAGTTACGTCCCGGCGAACGAAGTTACGTCCCGGCGAACGATGTTACGTCCCGGCGAACAAAGTTACGGCCCGGCGAACGAAGTTACGTCCCGGCGAACAAAGTTACGTCCCGGCGAACAAATTTACGTCCCGGCGAACAAAGTTACGTCCCGGCGAAAAAAGTTACGTCCCGGCGAACAAAGTTACGTCCCGGCGAACAAAGTTACGACCCGGCGAACGAAGTTACGTCCCGGCGAACATAGTTACGTCCCGGCGAACAAAGTTACGTCCCGGCGAAAAAAGTTACGAGCCGGCGAACGAAGTTACGTCCCGGCGAACAAAGTTACGTCCCGGCGAACAAAGTTACGTCCCGGCGAACAAAGTTACGTCCCGGCGAACAAAGTTACGTCCCGGCGAACAAAGTTACGACCCGGCGAACGAAGTTACGTCCCGGCGAACATAGTTACGTCCCGGCGAACAATGTTATGTCCCGGCGAACAAAGTTACGAGCCGGCGAACGAAGTTACGTCCCGGCGAACGAAGTTACGTCCCGGCGAACGATGTTACGTCCCGGCGAACGATGTTACGTCCCGGCGAACGAAGTTACGTCCCGGCGAACGATGTTACGTCCCGGCGAACAAAGTTACGTCCCGGCGAACGAAGTTACGTCCCGGCGAACGATGTTACGTCCCGGCGAACAAAGTTACGGCCCGGCGAACGAAGTTACGTCCCGGCGAACAAAGTTACGTCCCGGCGAACAAATTTACGTCCCGGCGAACAAAGTTACGTCCCGGCGAACAAAGTTACGTCCCGGCGAACGAAGTTACGTCCCGGCGAACAAAGTTACGTCCCGGCGAACATAGTTACGTCCCGGCGAACAAAGTTACGTCCCGGCGAACAAAGTTACGAGCCGGCGAACATAGTTACGTCCCGGCGAACAAAGTTACGTCCCGGCGAACAAAGTTACGTCCCGGCGAACAAAGTTACGTCCCGGCGAAAGATGTTACGTCCCGGCGAACAAAGTTACGACCCGGCGAACGAAGTTGCGTCCCGGCGAACAAAGTTACGTCCCGGCGAAAAAAGTTACGTCCCGGCGAACGAAGTTACGTCCCGGCGAACAAAGTTACGACCCGGCGAACGAAGTTACGTCCCGGCGAAAGAAGTTACGTCCCGGCGAACAAAGTTACTTCCCGGCGAAAAAAGTTACGTCCCGGCGAACAAAGTTACGTCCCGGCGAACAAAGTTACGTCCCGGCGAACGAAGTTACGTCCCGGCGAACGATGTTACGTCCCGGCGAACAAAGTTACGACCCGGCGAACGAAGTTACGTCCCGGCGAACAAAGTTACGTCCCGGCGAACAAAGTTACGTCCCGGCGAACAAAGTTACGTCCCGGCGAACGATGTTACGTCCCGGCGAACGATGTTACGTCCCGGCGAACGAAGTTACGTCCCGGCGAACGATGTTAAGTCCCGGCGAACAAAGTTACGTCCCGGCGAACGAAGTTACGTCCCGGCGAACAAAGTTACGTCCCGGCGAACATAGTTACGTCCCGGCGAACAAAGTTACGTCCCGGCGAAAAAAGTTACGAGCTGGCGAACGAAGTTACGTCCCGGCGAACAAAGTTACGTCCCGGCGAACAAAGTTACGTCCCGGCGAACAAAGTTACGTCCCGGCGAACATAGTTACGTCCCGGCGAACAATGTTATGTCCCGGCGAACAAAGTTACGAGCCGGCGAACGAAGTTACGTCCCGGCGAACGAAGTCACGTCCCGGCGAACGATGTTACGTCCCGGCGAACAAAGTTACGTCCCGGCGAACAAAGTTACGTCCCGGCGAACAAAGTTACGTCCCGGCGAACAAAGTTACGTCCCGGCGAACGAAGTTACGTCCTGGCGAACAAAGTTACGTCCCGGCGAACATAGTTACGTCCCGGCGAACAAAGTTACGTCCCGGCGAACAAAGTTACGTCCCGGCGAACAAAGTTACGTCCCGGCGAACGAAGTTACGTCCCGGCGAACAAAGTTACGACCCGGCGAACAAAGTTACGTCCCGGCGAACGAAGTTACGTCCCGGCGAACGATGTTACGTCACGGCGAACGATGTTACGTCCCGGCGAACGAAGTTACGTCCCGGCGAACGATGTTACGTCCCGGCGAACAAAGTTACGTCCCGGCGAACGAAGTTACGTCCCGGCGAACGATGTTACGTCCCGGCGAACAAAGTTACGACCCGGCGAACGAAGTTACGTCCCGGCGAACAAAGTTACGTCCCGGCGAACAAAGTTACGACCCGGCGAACGAAGTTACGTCCCGGCGAACAAAGTTACGTCCCGGCGAACAAAGTTACGTCCCGGCGAACAAGTTACGTCCCGGCGAACAAAGTTACGTCCCGGCGAACGAAGTTACGTCCCGGCGAACAAAGTTACGTCCCGGCGAACATAGTTACGTCCCGGCGAACAAATTTACGTCCCGGCGAACAAAGTTACGAGCCGGCGAACGAAGTTACGTCCCGGCGAATAAAGTTACGTCCCGGCGAACAAAGTTACGTCCCGGCGAACAAAGTTACGTCCCGGCGAACAAAGTTACGTCCGGCGAACAAAGTTACGAGCCGGCGAACGAAGTTACGTCCCGGCGAACAAATTTACGTCCCGGCGAACGATGTTACGTCCCGGCGAACAAAGTTACGACCCGGCGAAAGAAGTTACGTCCCGGCGAACAAAGTTACGAGCCGGCGAACGAAGTTACGTCCCGCAAACGATGTTACGTCCCGGCGAACAAAGTTACGTCCCGGCGAACAAAGTTACGTCCCGGCGAACAAAGTTAGCGTCCCGGCGAACGAAGTTACGTCCCGGCGAAAAAAGTTACGTCCCGGCGAACATAGTTACGTCCCGGCGAACAATGTTACGTCCCGGCGAACAAAGTTACGAGCCGGCGAACGAAGTTAGGTCCCGGCGAACAAAGTTACGTCCCTGCGAACAAAGTTACGTCCCGGCGAACAAAGTTACGTCCCGACGAACAAAGTTACGTCCCGGCGAACAAAGTTACGACCCGGCGAACGAAGTTACGTCCCGGCGAACATAGTTACGTCCGGCGAACAAAGTTACGTCCCGGCGAACAAAGTTACGACCCGGCGAACGAAGTTACGTCCCGGCGAACAAAGTTACGTCCCGGCGAACGAAGTTACGTCCTGGCGAACAAAGTTACGTCCCGGCGAACATAGTTACGTCCCGGCGAACAAAGTTACGTCCCGGCGAACAAAGTTACGTCCCGGCGAACAAAGTTACGTCCCGGCGAACGAAGTTACGTCCCGGCGAACAAAGTTACGACCCGGCGAACAAAGTTACGTCCCGGCGAACGAAGTTACGTCCCGGCGAACGATGTTACGTCCCGGCGAACGATGTTACGTCCCGGCGAACGAAGTTACGTCCCGGCGAACGATGTTACGTCCCGGCGAACAAAGTTACGTCCCGGCGAACGAAGTTACGTCCCGGCGAACGATGTTACGTCCCGGCGAACAAAGTTACGACCCGGCGAACGAAGTTACGTCCCGGCGAACAAAGTTACGTCCCGGCGAACAAAGTTACGACCCGGCGACGAAGTTACGTCCCGGCGAACAAAGTTACGTCCCGGCGAACAAAGTTACGTCCTGGCGAACAAAGTTACGTCCCGGCGAACAAAGTTACGTGCCGGCGAACATAGTTACGTCCCGGCGAACAAATTTACGTCCCGGCGAACAAAGTTACGAGCCGGCGAACGAAGTTACGTCCCGGCGAACAAAGTTACGTCCCGGCGAACAAAGTTACGTCCCGGCGAACAAAGTTACGTCCCGGCGAACAAAGTTACGTCCCGGCGAACAAAGTTACGAGCCGGCGAACGAAGTTACGTCCCGGCGAACAAATTTACGTCCCGGCGAACGATGTTACGTCCCGGCGAACAAAGTTACGACCCGGCGAACGAAGTTACGTCCCGGCGAACAAAGTTACGAGCCGGCGAACGAAGTTACGTCCCGGCAAACGATGTTACGTCCCGGCGAACAAAGTTACGTCCCGGCGAACAAAGTTACGTCCCGGCGAACAAAGTTACGTCCCGGCGAACGAAGTTACGTCCCGGCGAAAAAAGTTACGTCCCGGCGAACATAGTTACGTCCCGGCGAACAATGTTACGTCCCGGCAAACAAAGTTACGAGCCGGCGAACGAAGTTAGGTCCCGGCGAACAAAGTTACGTCCCTGCGAACAAAGTTACGTCCCGGCGAAAAAAGTTACGTCCCGGCGAACAAAGTTACGTTCTGGCGAACAACGTTACGTCCCGGCGAACGAAGTTACGTCCCGGCGAACGATGTTACGTCCCGGCGAATGAAGTTACGTCCCGGCGAACGATGTTACGTCCCGGCGAACGAAGTTACGTCCCGGCGAACGATGTTACGTCCCGGCGAACGAAGTTACGTCCCGGCGAACGATGTTACGTCCCGGCGAACGAAGTTACGTCCCGGCGAACGATGTTACGTCCCGGCGAACGAAGTTACGTCCCGGCGAACAAAGTTACGTCCCGGCGAACAAAGTTACGTCCCGGCGAACTAAGTTACGTCCCGGCGAACGAAGTTACGTCCCGGCGAACGATGTTACGTCCCGGCGAACGATGTTACGTCCCGGCGAACGAAGTTACGTCCCGGCGAACGATGTTACATCCCGGCGAACAAAGTTACGTCCCGGCGAACGAAGTTACGTCCCGGCGAACGATGTTACGTCCCGGCGAACAAAGTTACGACCCGGCGAACGAAGTTACGTCCCGGCGAACAAAGTTACGTCCCGGCGAACAAAGTTACGTCCCGGCGAACAAAGTTACGTCCCGGCGAACAAAGTTACGTCCCGGCGAACGAAGTTACGTCCCGGCGAACAAAGTTACGTCCCGGCGAACATAGTTACGTCCCGGCGAACAAAGTTACGTCCCGGCGAACAAAGTTACGAGCCGGCGAACGAAGTTACGTCCCGGCGGCCAAAGTTACGTCCCGGCGAACAAAGTTACGTCCCGGCGAACAAAGTTACGTCCCGGCGAACAAAGTTACGTCCCGGCGAACAAAGTTACGTCCGGCGAACGATGTTACGTCCCGGCGAACAAAGTTACGTCCCGGCGAACATAGTTACGTCCCGGCGAACAAAGTTACGTCCCGGCGAACAAAGTTACGAGCCGGCGAACGAAGTTACGTCCCGGCAAACAAAGTTACGTCCGGCGAACAAAGTTACGTCCCGGCGAACAAAGTTACGTCCCGGCGAACAAAGTTACGTCCCGGCGAACAAAGTTACGACCCGGCGAACGAAGTTACGTCCCGGCGAACATAGTTACGTCCCGGCGAACAAAGTTACGTCCCGGCGAACAAAGTTACGAGCCGGCGAACGAAGATACGTCCCGACGAACAAAGTTACGTCCCGGCGAACAAAGTTACGTCCCGGCGAACAAACGTACGTCCCGGCGAACGATTTTACGTCCCGGCGAACAAAGTTACGACGCGGCGAACAAAGTTACGACCCGGCGAACGAAGTTACGTCCCGGCGAACGATGTTACGTCCCGGCGAACAAAGTTACAACCCGGCGAACGAAGTTACGTCCCGGCGAACAAAGTTACGTCCCGGCGAACAAAGTTACGTCCCGGCGAACAAAGTTACGTCCCGTCGAACAAAGTTACGTCCCGGCGAACAAAGTTACGACCCGGCGAACGAAGTTACGTCCCGGCGAACATAGTTACGTCCCGGCGAACAAAGTTACGTCCCGGCGAACAAAGTTACGAGCCGGCGAACGAAGATACGTCCCGACGAACAAAGTTACGTCCCGGCGAACAAAGTTACGTCCCGGCGAACAAACTTACGTCCCGGCGAACGATGTTACGTCCCGGCGAACAAAGTTACGATCCGGCGAACGAAGTTACGTCCCGGCGAAAAAAGTTACGTCCCGGCGAACAAAGTACGTCCCGGCGAACAATGTTACGTCCCGGCGAACAAAGTTACGTCCCGGCGAACGAAGTTACGTCCCGGCGAACGATGTTACGTCCCGGCGAACGAAGTTACGTCCCGGCGAACGAAGTTACGTCCCGGCGAACAAAGTACGTCCCGGCGAAGAAAGTTACGTCCCGGCGAACAAAGTTACGTCCCGGCGAACGAAGTTACGTCCCGGCGAACGATGTTACGTCCCGGCGAACGAAGTTACGTCCCGGCGAGCAAAGTTACGTCCCGGCGAACAAAGTTACGTCCCGGCGAACAAAGTTACGTCCCGGCGAACGAAGTTACGTCCCGGCGAACGATGTTACGTCCCGGCGAACGATGTTACGTCCCGGCGAACGAAGTTACGTCCCGGCGAACGATGTTACGTCCCGGCGAACAATGTTACGTCCCGGCGAACGAAGTTACGTCCCGGCGAACGATGTTACGTCCCGGCGATTAAAGTTACGACCCGGCGAACGAAGTTACGTCCCGGCGAAAAATGTTACGTCCCGGCGAACAAAGTTACGTCCCGGCGAACGAAGTTACGTCCCGGCGAACGAAGTTACGTCCCGGCGAACGATGTTACGTCCCGGCGAACGAAGTTACGTCCCGGCGAACGAAGTTACGTCCCGGCGAACAAAGTTACGTCCCGGCGAACAAAGTTACGTTCTGGCGAACAAAGTTACGTCCCGGCGAACGAAGTTACGTCCCGGCGAACGATGTTACGTCCCCGCGAATGAAGTTACGTCCCGGCGAACGATGTTACGTCCCGGCGAACGAAGTTACGTCCCGGCGAACGATGTTACGTCCCGGCGAACGAAGTTACGTCCCGGCGACGATGTTACGTCCCGGCGAACGAAGTTACGTCCCGGCGAACGATGTTACCGTCCCGGCGAACGAAGTTACGTCCGGCGAACAAAGTTACGTCCCGGCGAACAAAGTTACGTCCCGGCGAACAAAGTTACGTCCCGGCGAACGAAGTTACGTCCCGGCGAACGATGTTACGTCCCGGCGAACGATGTTACGTCCCGGCGAACGAAGTTACGTCCCGGCGAACGATGTTACATCCCGGCGAACAAAGTTACGTCCCGGCGAACGAAGTTACGTCCCGGCGAACGATGTTACGTCCCGGCGAACAAAGTTAGCACCCGGCGAACGAAGTTACGTCCCGGCGAACAAAGTTACGTCCCGGCGAACAAAGTTACGTCCCGGCGAACAAAGTTACGTCCCGGCGAACAAAGTTACGTCCCGGCGAACGAAGTTACGTCCCGGCGAACAAAGTTACGTCCCGGCGAACATAGTTACGTCCCGGCGAACAAAGTTACGTCCCGGCGAACAAAGTTACGAGCCGGCGAACGAAGTTACGTCCCGGCGGCCAAAGTTACGTCCCGGCGAACAAAGTTACGTCCCGGCGAACAAAGTTACGTCCCGGCGAACAAAGTTACGTCCCGGCGAACAAAGTTACGACCCGGCGAACGAAGTTACGTCCCGGCGAACATAGTTACGTCCCGGCGAACAAAGTTACGTCCCGGCGAACAAAGTTACGAGCCGGCGAACGAAGATACGTCCCGACGAACAAAGTTACGTCCCGGCGAACAAAGTTACGTCCCGGCGAACAAACTTACGTCCCGGCGAACGATGTTACGTCCCGGCGAACAAAGTTACGACCCGGCGAACAAAGTTACGTCCCGGCGAACAAAGTTACGTCCCGGCGAACAAAGTTACGTCCCGGCGAACGAAGTTACGTCCCGGCGAACGATGTTACGTCCCGGCGAACGAAGTTACGTCCCGGCGAGCAAAGTTACGTCCCGGCGAACAAAGTTACGTCCCGGCGAACAAAGTTACGTCCCGGCGAACGAAGTTACGTCCCGGCGAACGATGTTACGTCCCGGCGAACGATGTTACGTCCCGGAAAACAAGTTACGTCCCGGCGAACAAAGTTACGTCCCGGCGAACAAAGTTACGTCCCGGCGAACAAACTTACGTCCCGGCGAACGATGTTACGTCCCGGCGAACAAAGTTACGACCCGGCGAACAAAGTTACGTCCCGGCGAACAAAGTTACGTCCCGGCGAACAAAGTTACGTCCCGGCGAACGAAGTTACGTCCCGGCGAACGATGTTACGTCCCGGCGAATGAAGTTACGTCCCGGCGAACGATGTTACGTCCCGGCGAACGAAGTTACGTCCCGGCGAACGATGTTACGTCCCGGCGAACGAAGTTACGTCCCGGCGAACGATGCTACGTCCCGGCAAACGAAGTTACGTCCCGGCGAACAAAGTTACGTCCCGGCGAACAAAGTTACGTCCCGGCGAACAAAGTTACGTCCCGGCGAACGAAGTTACGTCCCGGCGACCGATGTTACGTCCCGGCGAACGATGTTACGTCCCGGCGAACGAAGTTACGTCCCGGCGAACGATGTTACATCCCGGCGAACAAAGTTACGTCCCGGCGAACGAAGTTACGTCCCGGCGAACGATGTTACGTCCCGGCGAACAAAGTTACGACCCGGCGAACGAAGTTACGTCCCGGCGAATAAAGTTACGTCCCGGCGAACAAAGTTAGGTCCCGGCGAACAAAGGTACGTCCCGGCGAACAAAGTTACGTCCCGGCGAACGAAGTTACGTCCCGGCGAACAAAGTTACGTCCCGGCGAACATAGTTACGTCCCGGCGAACAAAGTTACGTCCCGGCGAACAAAGTTACGAGCCGGCGAACGAAGTTACGTCCCGGCGAACAAAGTTACGTCCCGGCGAACAAAGTTACGTCCCGGCGAACAAAGTTACGTCCCGGCGAAAAAGTTACGTCCCGGCGAACAAAGTTACGACCCGGCGAACGAAGTTACGTCCCGGCGAACATAGTTACGTCCCGGCGAACAAAGTTACGTCCCGGCGAACAAAGTTACGAGCCGGCGAACGAAGTTAGGTCCCGGCGAACAAAGTTACGTCCCGGCGAACGATGTTACGTCCCAGCGAACAAAGTTACGACCCGGCGAACGAAGTTACGTCCCGGCGAACAAAGTTACGAGCCGGCGAACGAAGTTACGTCCCGACAAACGATGTTACGTCCCGGCGAACAAAGTTACGTCCCGGCGAACAAAGTTACGTCCCGGCGAACAAAGTTACGTCCCGGCGAACGAAGTTACGTCCCGGCGAAAAAAGTTACGTCCCGGCGAACATAGTTACGTCCCGGCGAACAAAGTTACGTCCCGGCGAACGAAGTTACGTCCCGGCGAACAAATTTACGACCCGGCGAACGAAGTACGTCCCGGCGAACATAGTTACGTCCCGGCGAACAAAGTTACGTCCCGGCGAACAAAGCTACGAACCGGCGAACGAAGTTACGTCCCGGCGAACAAAGTTACGTCCCGGCGAACAAAGTTACGTCCCGGCGAACAAAGTTACGTCCCGGCGAACAAAGTTACGTCCGGCGAACAAAGTTACGTCCCGGCGAACAAAGTTACGTCCCCGCGAACAAAGTTACGACCCGGCGAACGAAGTTACGTCCCGGCGAACATAGTTACGTCCCGGCGAACAAAGTTACGTCCCGGCGAACAAAGTTACGAACCGGCGAACGAAGTTACGTCCCGGCGAACAAAGTTACGTCCCGGCGAACAAAGTTACGTCCCGGCGAACAAAGTTACGTCCCGGCGAACGATGTTACGTCCCGGTGAACAAAGTTACGACCCGGCGAACGAAGTTACGTGCCGGCGAACGAAGTTACGTCCCGGCGAACGATGTTACGTCCCGGCGAACATAGTTACGTCCCGGCGAACAAAGTTACGTCCCGGCGAACAAAGTTACGAGCCGGCGAACGAAGTTACGTCCCGGCGAACAAAGTTACGTCCCGGCGAACAAAGTTACGTCCCGGCGAACAAAGTTACGTCCCGGCGAAAAAGTTACGTCCCGGCGAACAAAGTTACGACCCGGCGAACGAAGTTACGTCCCGGCGAACATAGTTACGTCCCGGCGAACAAAGTTACGTCCCGGCGAACAAAGTTACGAGCCGGCGAACGAAGTTAGGTCCCGGCGAACAAAGTTACGTCCCGGCGAACGATGTTACGTCCCAGCGAAAAAAGTTACGACCCGGCGAACGAAGTTACGTCCCGGCGAACAAAGTTAGGAGCCGGCGAACGAAGTTACGTCCCGACAAACGATGTTACGTCCCGGCGAACAAAGTTACGTCCCGGCGAACAAAGTTACGTCCCGGCGAAAAAAGTTACGTCCCGGCGAACGAAGTTACGTCCCGGCGAAAAAAGTTACGTCCCGGCGAACATAGTTACGTCCCGGCGAACAAAGTTACGTCCCGGCGAACGAAGTTACGTCCCGGCGAACAAATTTACGACCCGGCGAACGAAGTTACGTCCCGGCGAACATAGTTACGTCCCGGCGAACAAAGTTACGTCCCGGCGAACAAAGTTACGAACCGGCGAACGAAGTTACGTCCCGGCGAACAAAGTTACGTCCCGGCGAACAAAGTTACGTCCCGGCGAACAAAGTTACGTCCCGGCGAACAAAGTTACGTCCCGGCGAACAAAGTTACGTCCCGGCGAACAAAGTTACGTCCCGGCGAACGATGTTACGTCCCGGCGAACAAAGTTACGACCCGGCGAACGAAGTTACGTCCCGGCGAACATTGTTACGTCCCGGCGAACAAAGTTACGTCCCGGCGAACAAAGTTACGAGCCGGCGAACGAAGTTACGTCCCGGCGAATAAAGTTACGTCCCGGCGAACAAAGTTACGTCCCGGCGAACAAAGTTACTTCCCGGCGAACAAAGTTACGTCCCGGCGAACAAAGTTACGACCCGGCGAACGAAGTTACGTCCCGGCGAACATAGTTACGTCCCGGCGAACAAAGTTACGTCCCGGCGAACAAAGTTACAAGCCGGCGAACGAAGTTAGGTCCCGGCGAACAAAGTTACGTCCCGGCGAACGATGTTACGTCCCGGCGAACAAAGTTACGACCCGGCGAACGAAGTTACGTCCCGGCGAACAAAGTTACGAGCCGGCGAACGAAGTTACGTCCCGGCAAAAGATTATACGTCCCGGCGAACAAAGTTACGTCCCGGCGAACAAAGTTACGTCCCGGCGAACAAAGTTACGTCCCGGCGAACGAAGTTACGTCCCGGCGAAAAAAGTTACGTCCCGGCGAACATAGTTACGTCCCGGCGAACAAAGTTACGTTCTGGCGAACAAAGTTACGAGCCGGCGAACGAAGTAACGTCCCGGCGAACAAAGTTACGTCCCGGCGAACAAAGTTACGAGCCGGCGAACGAAGTTACGTCCCGGCGAACAAAGTTACGTCCCGGCGAACGATGTTACGTCCCGGCGAACAAAGTTACGACCCGGCGAACGAAGTTACGTCCCGGCGAAAAAAGTTACGAGCCGGCGAACGAAGTTACGTCCCGGCTAACGATGTTACGTCCCGGCGAACAAAGTTACGTCTCGGCGAACAAAGTTACGTCCCGGCGAACGAAGTTACGTCCCGGCGAACAAAGTTACGTCCCGGCGACATAGTTACGACCTGGCGAACGAAGTTACGACCCGGCGAAGATAGTTACGTCCCGGCGAACAAAGTTACGTCCCCGGCGAACAAAGTTACGAGCCGGCGAACGAAGTTACGTCCCGGCGAACAAAGTTACGTCACGGCGAACGATGTTACGTCCCGGCGAACAAGTTACGACCCGGCGAACGAAGTTACGTCCCGGCGAACGAAGTTACGTCCCGGCGAACAAAGTTACGAGCCGGCGAACGAAGTTACGTCCCGGCGAACGATGTTACGTCCCGGCGAAGAAAGTTACGTCCCGGCGAACGAAGTTACGTCCCGGCGAACGATGTTACGTCCCGGCGAACGAAGTTACTTCCCGGCGAACGAAGTTACGTCCCGGCGAACAAAGTTACGTCCCGGCGAAGAAAGTTACGTCCCGGCGAACAAAGTTACGTCCCGGCGAACGAAGTTACGTCCCGGCGAACGATGTTACGTCCCGGCAAACGAAGTTACGTCCCGGCGAACAAAGTTACGTCCCGGCGAACAAAGTTACGTCCCGGCGAACGAAGTTACGTCCCAGAGAACGATGTTACGTCCGGCGAAAGATGTTACGTCCCGGCGAACGAAGTTACGTCCCGGCGAAACGATGTTACGTCCCGGCGAACAAAGTTACGTCCCGGCGAACGAAGTTACGTCCCGGCGAACTATGTTACGTCCCGGCGAACAAAGTTACGACCCGGCGAACGAAGTTACGTCCCGGCGAACAATGTTACGTCCCGGCGAACAAAGTTACGTCCCGGCGAACAAAGTTACATCCCGGCGAACGAAGTTACGTCCCGGCTAACGATGTTACGTCCCGGCGAACGAAGTTACGTCCCGGCGAACGAAGTTACGTCCCGGCGAACAAAGTTACGTCCCGGCGAAAAAAGTTACGTCCCGGCGAACGATGTACGTCCCGGCGAACGAAGTTACGTCCCGGCGAACGATGTTACGTCCCGGCGAACGAAGTTACGTCCCGGCGAACGATGTTACGTCCCGGCGAACGAAGTTACGTCCCGGCGAACGATGTTACGTCCCGGCGAACGAAGTTACGTCCCGGCGAACAAAGTTACGTCCCGGCGAACAAAGTTACGTCCCGGCGAACATAGTTACGTCCCGGCGAACAAAGTTACGTCCCGGCGAACAAAGTTACGACCCGGGCCGAACGAAGTTACGTCCCGGCGAACATAGTTACGTCTTGGCGAACAAAGTTACGTCCCGGCGAACAAAGTTACGAGCCGGCGAACGAAGTTACATCCCGGCGAAAAAAGTTACGTCCGGCGAACAAAGTTACGTCCCGGCGAACAAAGTTACGTCCGCCGAAAGATGTTACGTCCCGGCGAACAAAGTTACGACCCGGCGAACGAAGTTACGTCCCGGCGAACAAAGTTACGTCCCGGCGATCAAAGTTACCTCCCGGCGAACAAAGTTACGTCCCGTCGAACAAAGTTACGTCCCGGCGAACGAAGTTACGTCCCGGCGAACATAGTTACGTCCCGGCGAACAAAGTTACGTCCCGGCGAACAAAGTTACGAGCCGGCGAACGAAGTTACGTCCCGGCGAACAAAGTTACGTCCCGGCGAACAAAGTTACGTCCCGGCGAACAAAGTTACGTCCCGGCGAAAGATGTTACGTCCCGGCGAACAAAGTTACGACCCGGCGAACGAAGTTACGTCCCGGCGAACAAAGTTACGTCCCGGCGAACAAAGTTACGTCCGGCGAACAAAGTTACGTCCCGGCGAACAAAGTTACGTCCCGGCGAACGAAGTTACGTCCCGGCGAACATAGTTACGTCCCGGCGAACAAAGTTACGTCCCGGCGAACAAAGTTACGAGCCGGCGAACGAAGTTCACGTCCCGGCGAACAAAGTTACGTCCCGGCGAACAAAGTTACGTCCCGGCGAACAAAGTTACGTCCCGGCGAACAAAGTTACGTCCCGGCGAACAAAGTTACGACCCAGCGAACGAAGTTACGTCCCGGCGAACATAGTTACGTCCCGGCGAACAAAGTTACGTCCCGGCGAACAAAGTTACGACCCGGCGAACGAAGTTACGTCCCGGCGAACAAAGTTACGTCCCGGCGAACAAAGTTACGTCCCGGCGAACAAACTTACGTCCCGGCGAACGATGTTACGTCCCGGTGAACAAAGTTACGACCCGGCGAACGAAGTTACGTCCCGGCGAACAAAGTTACGTCCCGGCGAACAAAGTTACGTCCGGCGAACGATGTTACGTCCCGGCGAACAAAGTTACGACCCGGCGAACGAAGTTACGTCCCGGCGAACATAGTTACGTCCCGGCGAACAAAGTTACGTCCCGGCGAACAAAGTACGAGCCGGCGAACGAAGATACGTCCCGACGAACAAAGTTACGTCCCGGCGAACAAAGTTACGTCCCGGCGAACAAACTTACGTCCCGGCGAACGATGTTACGTCCGGCGAACAAAGTTACGTCCCGGCGAACAAAGTTACGAGCCGGCGAACGATGTTACGTCCCGGCGAACAATGTTACGACCCAACGAACGAAGTTACGTCCCGGCGAACAAAGTTACGTCCCGGCGAACGATGTTACGTCCCGGCGAACGATGTTACGTCCCGGCGAACGAAGTTACGTCCCGGCGAACGATGTTACGTCCCCGGCGAACAAAGTTACGTCCCGGCGAACGAAGTTACGTCCCGGCGAACGATGTTACGTCCCGGCGAACAAAGTTACGACCCGGCGAACGAAGTTACGTCCCGGGGAACAAAGTTACGTCCCGGCGAACAAAGTTACGTCACGGCGAACAAAGTTACGTCCCGGCGAACGAAGTTACGTCCCGGCGAACGATGTTACGTCCCGGCGAACGAAGTTACGTCCCGGCGAACAAAGTTACGACCCGGCGAACGAAGTTACGTCCCGGCGAACATAGTTACGTCCCGGCGAACAAAGTTACGTCCCGGCGAAAAAAGTTACGTCCCGGCGAACGAAGTTACGTCCCGGCGAACGATGTTACGTCCCGGCGAACGATGTTACGTCCCGGCGAACGAAGATACGTCCCGGCGAACGATGTTACGTCCCGGCGAACAAAGTTACGTCCCGGCGAACGAAGTTACGTCCCGGCGAACGATGTTACGTCCCGGCGAACAAAGTTACGACCCGGCGAACGAAGTTACGTCCCGGGGAACAAAGTTACGTCCCGGCGAACAAAGTTACGTCACGGCGAACAAAGTTACGTCCCGGCGAACGATGTTACGTCCCGGCGAACGATGTTACGTCCCGGCGAACGAAGTTACGTCCCGGCGAACAAAGTTACGACCCGGCGAACGAAGTTACGTCCCGGCGAACATAGTTACGTCCCGGCGAAAAAAGTTACGTCCCGGCGAAGAAGTTACGTCCCGGCGAACGAAGTTACGTCCCGGCGAACGATGTTACGTCCAGGCGAACAAAGTTACGACCCGGCGAACGAAGTTACGTCCCGGCGAACAATGTTACTTCCCGGCGAACAACGTTACGTCCCGGCGAACCAAGTTACGTCCCGGCGAACAAAGTTACGTCCCGGCGAACGAAGTTACGTCCCGGCGAACAAAGTTACGTCCCGGCGAACATAGTTACGTCCCGGCGAACAAAGTTACGTCCCGGCGAACACAGTTACGCGCCGGCGAACCAAGTTACGTCCCGGCGAACAAAGTTACGTCCCAGGCGAACAAAGTTACGTCCCGGCGAACAAAGTTACGTCTCGGCGAACAAAGTTACGTCCCGGCGAACAAAGTACGACCCGGCGAACGAAGTTACGTCCCGGCGAACATAGTTACGTCCCGGCGAACAAAGTTACGTCCCGGCGAGCAAAGTTACGAGCCGGCGAACGAAGTTACGTCCCGGCGAACAAAGTTACGTCCCGGGCGAACGATGGTACGTCCCGGCGAACAAAGTTACGACCCGGCGAACGAAGTTACGTCCCGGCGAACAAAGTTACGAGCCGGCGAACGAAGTTACGTCCCGGCGAACAAAGTTACGTCCCGGCGAACAAAGTTACGTCCCGGCGAACAAAGTTACGTCCCGGCGAACAAAGTTACGTCCGGCGAACGAAGTTACGTCCCGGCGAACGATGTTACGTCCCGGCGAATGAAGTTACGTCCCGGCGAACGAAGTTAAGTCCCGGCGAACAAAGTTACGTCCCGGCAAACAAAGGTACGTCCCGGCGAACAAAGTTACGTCCCGGCGAACGAAGTTACGTCCCGACGAACGATGTTACGTCCCGGCGAACGAAGTTACGTCCCGGCGAACAAAGTTACGTCCCGGCGAACAAAGTTACGTCCCGGCGAACAAAGTTACGTCCGGCGAACGAAGTTACGTCCCGGCGAACGATGTTACGTCCCGGCGAACGATGTTACGTCCCGGCGAACGAAGTTACGTCCCGGCGAACGATGTTACGTCCCGGCGAACAAAGTTACGTCCCGGCGAACGAAGTTACGTTCCGGCGAACGATGTTACGTCCCGGCGAAAAAAGTTACGACCCGGCGAACGAAGTTACGTCCTGGCGAACAAAGTTACGTCCCGGCGAACAAAGTTACGTCCCGGCGAACAAAGTTACGTCCCGGCGAACGAAGTTACGTCCCGGCGAACGATGTTACGTCCCGGATGTTCGCCGGGACGTAACTTCGATCGCCGGGTCGTAACTTTGTTCGCCGGGACGTAACTTTGTTCGCCGGGACGTAACTTTGTTCGCCGGGACGTAACTTTGTTCGCCGGGACGTAACTTTGTTCGCCGGACGTAACTTCGTTCGCCGGCTCGTAACTTTGTTCGCCGGGACGTAACTTTGTTCGCCGGGACGTAACTATGTTCGCCGGGACGTAACTTTGTTCGCCGGGACGTAACTTTGTTCGCCGGGACGTAACTTTGTTCGCCGGGACGTAACATTGTTCGCCGTGACGTAACTTTGTTCGCCGTGACGTAACTTTGTTCGCCGGGACGTAACATAGTTCGCCGGGACGTAACTTCGTTCGCCGGCTCGTTACTTTGTTCGCCGGGACGTAACTTCGTTCGCCGGGTCGTAACTTTGTTCGCCGGGACGTAACATCGTTCGCCGGGACGTAACTTTGTTCGCCGGGACGTAACTTCGCTCGCCGGCTCGTAACTTTGTTCGCCGGGACGTAACTTTGTTCGCCGGGACGTAACTATGTTCGCCGGGACGTAACTTCGTTCGCCGGGTCGTAACTTTGTTCGCCGGGACGTAACTTTGTTCGCCGGGACGTACCTTTGTTCGCCGGGACGTAACTTTGTTCGCCGGGACGTAACTTTGTTCGCCGGGACGTAACTTCGTTCGCCGGCTCGTAACTTTGTTCGCCGGGACGTAACATTGTTCGCCGGGACGTAACTATGTTCGCCGGGACGTAACTTTATTCGCCGGGACGTAACTTCGTTCGCCGGGATGTAACTTTGTTCGCCGGGACGTAATTTTGTTCGCCGGGACGTAACTTTGTTCGCCGGGACGTAACTTTGTTCGCCGGGACGTAACTTCGTTCGCCGGGTCGTAACTTTGTTCGCCGGGACGTAACATCGTTCGCCGGGACGTAACTTCGTTCGCCGGGACGTAACTTTGTTCGCGGGGGTCGTAACTTTGTTCGCCGGACGTAACTTCGTTCGCCGGGATGTAACTTTGTTCGCCGGGACGTAACTGTGTTCGCCGGGACGTAACTTTGTTCGCCGGGACGTAACTTTGTTCGCCGGGACGTAACTTCGTTCGCCGGGTCGTAACTTTGTTCGCCGGGACGTAACATCGTTCGCCGGCACGTAACTTCGTTCGCCGGGACGTAACTTTGTTCGCCGGGACGTAACATCGTTCGCCGGGACGTAACATCGTTCGCCGGGACGTAACTTCGTTCGCCGGGACGTAACTTTGTTCGCCGGGACGTAACTTTGTTCACCGGGACGTAACTTTGTTCGCCGGGACGTAACTTCGTTCGCCGGGACGTAACTTCGTTCGCCGGGACGTAACATCGTTCGCCGGGACGTAACTTCGTTCGCCGGGACGTAACTTTTTCGCCGGGACGTAACTTTGTTCGCCGGGACGTAACTTTGTTCGCCGGGACGTAACTTCGTTCGGAGGGTCGTAACTTTGTTCGCCGGGACGTAACATCGTTCGCCGAAACGTAACTTCGTTCGCCGGGACGTAACTTTGTTTGCCGGGACGTACATCGTCGCCGGGACGTAACTTCGTTCGCCGGGACGTAAACATCGTTCGCCCGGACGTAACATCGTTCGTCGTGACGTAACTTTGTTCGCCGGGACGTAACTTCGTTCGTTGGGTCGTAACTTTGTCGCCGGGACGTAACATCGTTCGCCGGCTCGTAACTTTGTTCGCCGGGACGTAACTTTGTTCGCCGGGACGTAACTATGTTCGCCGGGACGTACCTTTG
>JAZDUA010001080.1:0-221354 GCA_038098605.1 Gryllus longicercus
GAGTTTGCGTTTACATCTGTCTAATTAAATTTGTTTAAAGAATTGGTCACCCCGACCGGGATTCGGGTCTCCAGGTTTACGCCCAGTTGCTCTACCCACTGAGCTATTGAAACGACCAATTCGTTGAAGAGTTTCACAAGTCTGATTAATTGTCTATTACGATATTATGGAAAATAGTCACCTCCCTGCCACCAATTGCGACCAAAATTATTGTGTCGAAAATATTGTGTCTAAAAATGGTGAAAATGTGGTGAAAATTATATGTATGTACATTCTTCTCTCATATGCAGTATAGAAAAAGTATTGTAGAACATTTTTCGGCGTATTCCTTCAGCTACAAAAGTAAAGATAGTAAAAATATTTTCCTTAACGAAATTTCTTCATAAAAACAGATCTTCCAATAAGGTAATGTTAAATTTCTTTCAAAATACGTGTATTTTTTGTGTAATTCTGTGCATAAAAGGCAATTTTTTACAATTTTTAAAAATTGTTTTCTCAAACACGGCTGAAAAATGTTCTACACATTTTTCTTCTTTTCATATCAAGCAAATAACGGAAATAAAGGAATTTCGGCTGATACATTTTCGACGAACACCCTGAATTTTCGAAAATTTCAAACAAATGGGGCTACAACAGAACATAAGCATTATTTCTAAATTTGAAATTTACAAAAATTCAGAGAGTTCAATGAAAATGCGTCATTCTTTTAAGCGTTCCTATTTAACTATTAGTTTATATTAATTTAAAAGAAAAGGTAACATAGTCTTCTGTTATCAGTGCGGCGTAACAACACTGGGTTACAAGCAACAATGACCGATAATCCGTATGGGATTCTCATTTTACCAATTAGCATTGTTTATCCTAGTAGCAAAAATTATTTATATTAAAATAGCATACATTATGCATTATTATAAGCATTACTTTTTCTTCCACATCTTATTAAGCAAATCGAAATCATCTATTCCGTTCATATTTAATTCATAGGATGCAATTTCAATTCGGTTTTAAATTATTTCTAAAAAACCCTAATATCAAAACTTATTATAAAAGTTCGCAGAAACTAACAAAGAAATATGAAATAATAGACAAATTCTAACTTACGTAGCATCCAACTTCTTAGTTTCAGTCTTCATTTTACTCAGTAAATTGGGAGCGATCCACTATGTTTGTCACCAAATTGTTAAAAAAATACTAATATTTTTCTAAAATTCAACATGATCTTAATTGAGTATGTTTTTGACACATTTCATTACGAAAAAATATATCTTCATAGTTGTATAATGTAGGAAAACGCCGAAAAAATTTTGAATTTTTTCAATTTGCGAAAAATCAGGGATTTTAACCAAGATGAGACCTACACCATTCTCTTACACGTCCTTCAGACTATTCACTAACAAAATTTCAACAAAAACGATGGAGCCATTTTTGATAAAATAGTTGTTTAAACAAAGTTAACAACTGCCCATATTTCACGGCAAAATATACCAAAAATATTCAAAATACTAATTTTCGAAAAATTGAACATGACCTTATTTTAAAACCTATCTTTAAGGAATAGATTTTATTAAGGGAAAACAGTCTCTATCTTTAATATTTTAGTTGTAGGAAACCGCCGATAACAATTGAATTTTTTTTCCACTTTCCAAAAATCAGAGTTTTCAACCGATATGAGACCTGCGCCATTTTCTTAAACGTCCTTCAGACTATCCAACAGCAACATTTAATCAAAATCCATAGAGCTATTTATTTGAACATTTTGGAAATGTCCCAGGGGCTTCGTGTAAAGTACCCCCAAAATTAAAATATCGGTTTCAAATTCGAGGGGCCGCATCATCGGTCAGATCGAGCGGGGAATATCAATTTTGGGGAAAATTGGCTGAACGGTTTAGCCGCTAGCGTTGTTCACAGACAGACGGACACGTTTTGCCGCCAATCGAGTTTTCGGTATCAAGAACCTACTAAGCGGGAATTCTGGTTACACCATGTGTTAGTGGATATTTCCCCCCTACATTTAACAACTGAATGCATCCCTTTTTTCGTTACCAGGACCTTGTAATAAGAGTTTTCTGTCGGAAATTCGCTTTTTCGCCCAGCATCACATAACTTTCTCTTTTTAAGAAGTTCCTTCCTAAGCGCGAGAAGGTAAAATCTCTATCTTCCATGTTGCAGTTGCAGGAAGACGAATAAATTAGGTGATGTCTGAAGTAGGTTTATATGGATAGAAATTTGCTGTTTATCGTTCTAAATAACTGTCATTCATACGAGAAAATACATGTTGTTTTACCAGCTCTAATTTAAAGATGATATTTTTTTTAAAGTGATGAAAACTGATGGAGATTTCTTAGGAATATTTCCGAGAATGTGTAATTTGGTTTAAGTGACGTTGCTTTCTGAGATTGTTTTTAATGGTGCTTGGAATTTTTAGTTACTCTTATTTGAAGGACACTGCTGATTGTAATTTCTTAATAGAAGATATGAAGTTGGAAGTGTATAATTCACGAACAATAAATATTGAGTATGAGAATTCAAGATTTAGATCCATTTGTAGATTTTGTATCGATAGCATATGGTTTTTCCTTTTTATAAAACGTTTTAATTTATCATAAAGTAGGTTTCAGTAATTCGGTCTTCACTAATTTATTGATGATGAAGAACATTTCAAAGAGAATCTCCTATTAATTACTGGATTAAATTACTATTTGAATTTTTGGTTTTTAATTATTCTTTATATTTTAGTCAATTAACTTTGGGATGAGAGGGGAACTAAAGCACTGCATATAACCTATTCTAAATAGTAGTTTATCACTGTTTCGCGCCGTGTAAAAATATTGTGAAAGCATACGTCTTTCAGTTCACATCCACGCATGTTATGGCCTCCGCAGCCGCTGCTTAGGGTCTTGAATGTAATTGCCGGATGTAGATTCGATGAAACGCCACCGCGCGTGTTCTCTCGCATTGGAGCCTCCACGCCGCCCATGAAACAACAAATAATCGAGCACTCGTTGGAAACATCTGGTCGTTTCGATCGTACATTTTCGGGGCCATGGGGCGTTATTACCCGTTCGCTAGTGCTGACGACGATCTGTCAATTTTCGGTTATACCAGGTACATGCGCTCCGGCCAACGGACATCCTTGCATCCCGCAGCCAATCCGTTACACGTTCGTTGCTGTCAAAACGATAATGAATAACACGAAATACATCTCTGTATTTTTCGTATTAACGGGTGGTTTCATTTATTTTCATTTGTCGCTGCTAAATTGCGTTAATATTGTCCCATATTTCACAAGCAGCCCACGACAACATACATACACACATGGGAAGCTGAGGGGGGTGGGGTGGCGATGCATGTGGTTGCATTTGTTCTCAAGCTGAGGTTCGGGAGTCATCGAAAACAAACATGGCTAAAGACCGCCAGCCGCCAGGGGCCCGCCGCCGCCGCCTGCGTCGTCGCGTCGGCTCCCTTGTCGGGGGAGAATTTACGAAGTCAGGGAAATGCGCGGTTTCTTGGAAAGCCAGCACCGACGCCGCCCGGAGGGACGTACAAGGCGCGACGCACTGCGCGGTGGCGGAGGCGGAGGCGGCGTCGACGGATGTGGCGGTGGCGGTGTCGACGGTAGAGGTTGCGGTGGCGGTGGCGAGGGTGGTAGCGGTGCTGATGGCGGCGGTGAGGGCGGTAGCAATGGAGGAGTCGGTGTCGGCGTCGGTGGCAGTGGCGGGGGTGGGGGCGGTGGCGGTGGCGGTAGCTGTGGCGGTGGCGGTGGCGGTGGCAGAGTCGAGGGTGGCGGTAACGGTGGTGATGGTGATGGCGGTGACGGTGGCGGTGTTAATTGTGCTAGCGGTTACGGAGGCAGGGGCGGTGATGATGACGTTGGTTGTGGCGGTGACGGTGGAGGTGGAGGTGGAGGTGGAGGTGGTGGTGGTGGCGGTGGTGGTGTGGCGTTAGCTGTGGACAATGCCTGTGAACGTGATGGCGCGGCAGGCAATGGCGGGGGCGGTGTTGATGGCAGCGGTGAGGGCGGAAGCGATGGCGATGGAGACGGTGGCGGTGCAGTTGCCGATGCCGCCATTGGCTGTGGTGATGGCAGCGGCGGTGGCGAGGGCGGTGGGGGTGCCGGTGGCGGCGGTGAGGGCGGTAGCGATGGCGGTGGAGCCGGCGATGGCAGTGTCGGCGGTATCGGTGTTGGTGTCCGCGGGTCGGAATCGGTGTTGGTGTTGGTGTTGGTGTCGGTGTCGGTGTCGGTGTCGGTGTTGGTGTCTGTGGGGGTTGTGGTGGCGGGGGCGGTGTTGGTGTGGATGGCGGTAGTGGGAGCAATGAAATTGGTGGGTGGCGAGAGAAGTGGGGATAGTTGGCGGTGGCGTGAGCGGCGATGAGAGTAGCGGTGGCGGTGATGGTGGTGGTGGTGGTTGAGAGAGGCTGTGTGGGCTGTAGATTGTACCCGAAGGTAACGCCGTACGAGGCAATATTAAGTCATTCGTTAAGGTATCTTCCACTAGGGGGCAACGCCCCATCCGGGTCAAGCTCTAAACTCTCAACTGGTCTTCTGACACGTGTGGTCGTGTATAGCGCGCGCGCGCGGTGTGTGTGTTTGTGTAAGGAGTGAGAATAGGACAAGAAAGAAGTAGAAAAGATGGCGTGCGGTCCGTGGCCTGTTGGTTAGAGTACTGTTCCGAATTCACCTGGTTTCGACCGGAGAAGTCACTGAAAACTACCGATCAGAGCAATCGGGTGCTACAATTCTCCTCCGAACAGCGACTGAATTCGACTAGCTATGTACCTACTGTCTAAAATCTTGCCACTATTCAGATTCGAAACCTAGGACCTGCCGGTCAGAGGCACTGTAGTAACATCATTTGATACCTTGAGCCAGCTACACCATTAGGAGCAGGAGAGGGAGGGGCAGGTGAAGAGGGCGGGGTGGGCGGGGAAACCAGAGTGGTAGGGGCGAGGGATGTGGTTGCAGGGAGGAATCGGGAGGGCGGAGGGCGGGTTGGAGACAGTGGAAAAGGACGGGCGAAGCGGAAGGGGCGGGCGCAATGGGGCTGGTAGGGTGGGTGGGTGGGTGGGGGTAAAAATTGTCCACGCAACGCCACGTAATCAGCAAGAATTTAACAAAAATATTTAATTAGCCTGCTGGATGGCCGACATCGTTAGGGCAGTAGTACCGTAGCCGTCTCGGACCAGAAGACCGCGGCTTCATGTCCCGCCTCGGACATAGGCGTATTTGTGTGTGCCGTCCTTTCATCCCTCAGCATCATCACCTCATCGTCCATACAACCAGGGCTAACGACCTTGGGGTAAAAATCGGGATTCAACTAAAATGCTGATCCCCCTCCAGAAAGGTACTTGTACCTGCTGAAGTAGGATGCACGCGTGCTCCGCATTGGCCAATACGCGAATAAAGATAATTAAAGAAGTAACAATTTTTTCAATTCAGCGTTGATGTTACCAGCAAATTTTCTTGAAGCTAAGAGATAATATCCTTGCACGACTAACTGCGAGGGTTTAGACTGGAATGATCAGGTTAAGATGCTGAATTTGTTATATGGAAAATATTAGAGAAATTGATCGAATGAAGTAAACCAGCGTACTTCAGCTTGGTGACCTGGAGAAGACGTTCTACAAAATGGAAGCAACTAACATTTCAAATATTTTAGATAAATGTGAACATTCTTGGTAACATTTTACTTCTCAAGGGCGTAATGAGGCGTCGCAAAACCTGGACGGTGGGAAGATGTCAGAAAGTAGTATCGGTAAAAAGGGGTATAAGGCGAGAAAACTCGTTTACCCTGTTTCTGCTAAATTGTCGTGAACGACATTGGGGGTAACGTCAAAACCCTACAAATAACTCAATAAAAAGTAAATCAATCACTGTGGCTTGTTAAGCTGCTATATTGGTCCAAGGAATGACAGAACGAGAAGTGGAGCTCAAATATTAGATGTCAGCAACAACAGCTATAAAAATTTGAATAAGTATTTCTGCAGCGCAAAACGCAGGAGGGGTAGGTAAATTATACGGCGACGGAATCTCAAAATCAGAAACCAGACCGGACACACCAGATGGGATACCACTGAGACATATGACCATTGTCTCTGCAGCGACGCTGATCGGGAGGTCCTAGGTTCGAGTCCCCGCGGAAGTGGATTTTCCACCCTACCTAGGTTGGCGGCGAATCCAATTTCTTCCCTAACACACACTAATATGAAGCACACTACCACACATGGCGGGAGTCCAGTCGGCAGCTTCGAGCTTCTTCCGAATGGGGCGGAGATCCGCTGGGGAGATACCTGGAGGGGAATATTCCCTCACGTCGACGTGTGAGTCGGCACCAGATTTCACTGTGCAGCAGAAGCATCACCACCACATTCCAGGAGAAAACATTCACTACTCTAACGGCATCGCACTAACGGGACGGGAGTTGACGTGACCGCATACGCTAGTACGGACTCAGCATAAACGAGACAATTCCCCGAAACAAATGACGTGCATTTCTAAATCCCTGAGAAAAATCATATCATAAAGCACTTCGAACTGCACAAGATTGATGAAAAGCCCTAATGGATGACATAGAACTCTATCACGTAAGGTATATTTTACATACCTGGAGATAAACCACCCAAGAGAGAAAGATGTCTACGAGGACCTAGAAGTCAATGACTGGACACATTATACGATTACCGAAAGAAGAAATAAGGCGGAAGAAAAAGACCTTTACATGAAATACAATTCCCACCTTTATGGAAGATTTTCTTGAACAATTGAAGTAGTGAGTATCATGAAAAGGCTTTTGTAGAAATTGAAATTTATGAATTAGATATACTGCGCTACCTTCATACTCACTACTTTCCTACGCTTTTACACGATTTCGTCTCACTGAACAATTTCAAATTACTTCAGAGTAAATGAAGAAAAAATAAGCTTTCGATGTGGCAGACTCTTTTGCTGATCCTGGAAAAAATGTTCTGAAAAATTACATATACATTTCTTCGACAGTGAATAGAGAAAAAAAAAGTGGAGAAACATTTGTAGCCTATCGCATTCATATTCTAACACCATCAGTCATATCTTCAGGTCTCCTCTACTTTACATGTATTTTGGTTGTTCTTATTGTCATTGAAGTGTATTTGAGAGAGTATTCGCAGTTGAATCTTTTAACTCTGGAACTCAGACATATTTATAACAAAACAAAGATTAGTGCAATCTAGAAATGAAATTAGGAAGAATTACAAACACAAGCAACTGACGCTTATATACTACACTCCTGCGATTTCATCCTGATCTATGTGTACTCTCAAACGGCTAGTATTGCGTTTTCATGATCCAATTATCCCTGAAATTCTAAGCAACTCTGAGATCCATCGGAACTTGATATGAAACATTTCGTCAAGGTTCCTTGACGAGACACTTCCCAGGTGCACGACGTTGCCCAAGAAAACGAGCTCTTAAAGCGCAAATAAATTTGTTTAATCATGGGAGCGCGCTTTTCAAGAACACATTTCTTTCAGACTCGCAGTTTGGACTAATTACTGTGCGTTATCGCAACCCATCGCTGTAATTATAATTAATAATTAATGATGTTTATTGCTGCCCCCGCAACCTCCATTTGATTCGCCTCGCTCGTGACCTGCACACGGCGTTCGTTCGTTATCGCGGGTGCCATCGCTGGCCGACTAGTGGCTGTCGGTGCCCCAGTCATTGCACTGTTTTATTGAACTGGCTGGTAGAAACTGGCTGGCCAAAAATAGTTTGTCCCGTTTGATTTGATTTCCTTCGCCAAATAACAGTAAAAACTGTATGTGATGTATGGGGGAGAAGTACCTTTTGCGTATATTATCTTAAAAAAATCAGAATCTCTTCACAACATTTTAACTATAAGTAGTTGAATGTTGAGAAAAAAAGGTGTAAAAAACGAGGTTAGCAACATTTGAAAACTAGACATTTTTGCTCCTGACTTGTAGGAAAAGTATTTTCATCGGTGAACAAACTGCAGATATTGCTAACAAAATAGGAACATACATCGGCTCTACTCTTGCCCCGAGTAGC
The DNA here is from genome assembly GCA_038098605.1 of Gryllus longicercus. Classification (NCBI taxonomy): domain Eukaryota; kingdom Metazoa; phylum Arthropoda; class Insecta; order Orthoptera; family Gryllidae; genus Gryllus; species Gryllus longicercus. Next base: position 8,045 of record JAZDUA010001080.1, read on the forward strand.
ACAAGGATAGCTCAACAAAACGTGCGCTTAGTGAAGCTACATTTATATACATTAAGTTAAAATCTTTTAGTGTTTCGTTTAGAAACATTTTCAAGTGATACACTTGTCTAAGAGGTCAATGAAGACTTTGAAGACAATGAAGGATGGCACTGATGAGTTTTCAAACTCAGTCCGGTGCCAAAACATCAAAGCAATCGTAATTGACACTTGTTGAGAAGTAGATTTTTTCTAGCAACAGAATTATTAGAAGTCTAGAATTTCAAAATTAGATTAACGAATGCTTGAAAAGAATTCTCAACTTCTTGCGGCACAATTTCAACCATTTCTTATCACTTTCCACAAAAGACAGAGCCAGGCAGAGAAAAGTTATATAACTTATCATATCTATATACTATCCTATTTCTAGATATTAATATTTGAGCACTAGAATTAGGATCGACTTTACATAGTTTTGACCAAACGCTTTGTGCTAATAAACGACTGTGTGACGGTTGCATCGTTGCTGTCATTAACACCGGATCTTGCTCGCTGGCACTGTTGTAACGGAAGAGATAATGCTCCTCCCCTAAGTGTTGCCATCAGGACAATCACCAAAACATGACTGTGCACCGGCCTTCAACTGCACTGCGCCAACATCGCGTTCGCTACATGAATGGCGTAGTAAAATGATATACTTGGACAACGGAAGGCATTCAGGGCCCTTTGAGGTGGGGAAAACTACTACCTCTGTAATTAGTGCTCTTCCGACATCAATAGAAAGTTCACAACTGGTGTTTAGCGGTTTTTCATTCACAATATCGTTCTTTAAATCTGTTGTTGCATTTCCTGGCAATTTTGTTCGTTCAAATGGGTTGACCTTTACCTTTCTGAATTGTGGTGATTATGGAAAAGGTAGAGGTCATATGATAAGTTAACGTATTACTACCGTTTGTACGGTTCAAAGCAAGGTTGTTGCAAGGTTCAAAGCAATGCAATGTTCTAATTGTTGAGGGAGATTTCATCATCAACCAAACACTTCTGGTATAAAACTGAAAAAGACAGTAACGATAATGAAGTAGGCTAAGTGAAAAGTATTGCGAAATTGATGAACGATTGAAGTATTTACTGGGTTGTCCGGGTGACGCCACGTCCATGGCGAAGGTGCCGACGTTTCAGTCGCCATTCTGCGACCTTAACATGTAATGCATTACGCCCTGAGGAAGGTTGCAGAATGGCGACCGAAACGTCGGCATCCTTCGCCGTGGACGCGTCACACGGACAGCCAAGTTAATACTGACTCCGTCCGCGGAAGCCTACGCTCTCACGAACGATTGAAGTGTTTAAAGGAGAATTGTATCGGCCCTTGCTTTGATCGGAAGTTTTCAATGGGTTCTCTGATTAACACCAGGTGAATGCTGCAGCAATATCCTACCAAACGAGCACGGATCGCCCGTGATCTTGCCTTCCTCTTTCTTGTTCTACTCTCTCCCCTTGCTTACACACTTACTGCATTCCACTACCACACTTATTGGGAGATCAGTCGGGAGGTTAGAGCTCGTCGAGACTACGGCGATGCCCTGCTGATGGGAGACTCTTGGTAGGGCAAAAACCTGCAAACAGACATTTAGAAATTCGCCTGTGGCGGCGAAGGTGTTGGCAGCTGGAGGGGGGGAGGAGGCGTTGTGGCGTCGGGGCGATGCAGCAGAGGCGGATGTACGGGCGCGGGGCACCTGGCGGCGCGCGTCGTGGCACAAGGGGCGCGTCGATGGGCGTGGGCGATAGGCTGCCCGACACTATCACACCGCGAGCACGACCTCCCCACACACGCCACAAGGCTCAGCTCTGCCGACTTTTACTTTCGTGATATCCGCTGTCGTGGATGAGCAATCAAACATCATTCAAAGAGCAGCAAAGCAAAGGTTCAACAAATCGGCGACGATGGTGTAACGGTCGGACTGTTATACCCAAGTTGGCGGATTCAAACCCGATCGAAGCCGTGGATTATTAAGAGCAAAAAAATCCTTCGTACGCCTTCCTTCCGAAGGGAAGTGAAGCCGGCTGTCCCATGTAAAAGATCCTCAAGCCTAAATGACGCCTCTGAGCTAAATTCAAATCGCCTGTTTCTCGCCCAAGAAATACCTCCTTTCTCCGCTAGTGGGTGAAAGGAGCGTAGCGAAATTTGCGTGGTCAGACGGAAGAGCGGGCCTCATGGCCCGAGTCTCGCCACGTAAAATAAGGCATCAATTCACTTCAAAGTTGGCGCGCATGCAACTGGGCAGCGCGCTGTTGGCGCTCGCAAGTGGAGACAAGGCAACCACAGGAACGCGAGCCGGAGGCGAGTCACTGCCGTGACGTCACCTCCGGGATATAAGGAGCTACGGGCGCGGTACACAGAGTTCGTTTTAGAGAGCACGTCTATGTGTTGTGACTGACTTTGTATTTCTATCCTCGACGACTATCCTCGCTATATTAATTTCCTATTGGATACCTATGGCTACGGGCTGTTACATATAGTGACTCGACCGTGCTTCGACTCTGGTACATTTTCAGGGTGAATTGTAAACATCATTGTAATTGGGACGAATTTGAAATTGTAAATTGAAAAAAGCACAATAAATATTTGTTCTTGTTTACTTCTGATGTATTTTTTTAGACATAACATTCACAAACTCCAAATAATCCAGAACCAATTCCTGAAATTCATAACTAACGCTCCATGCTTTATTTCCAATAATCCATTTCATAATGAATTCAACACTGTATCATTGGATCACCGCATCACATACCTTGCTACAAATGTCTATCGTACAGTAAGTAACATACATAAAATCGCCGTGCTCACCGAATTCTGACTCTCAAAAAATCCAATCCATTGAACCAGAATTCAAAAGAAATATCTTTCCCATATTAACCAAATCAAATTCACAATCATAGAAACTGACTTGAAGACCCATAGTGGGACACCTCCCCAATGTATACTATGTAAGTTTAGAATATTTGGGAAAGTAATAAATATTACATATGTAAAGTTTAAATAAACTATCTATGTATTTACATTCAGAACTAAAGAATTGTTTTCTGTAACTAGCACTCTCCTGTGGATGGAACTGTATTTATTTTATAAAATATTATCATAAGAGATTTGCTCTTCAAGAAAATACAAGAATGTATATTTTTGTAGAAATGTTTAGTAATTCAAAATAAAGTATTCTTGTGAATTCATTTTTGAAATATATGTATACACTTTCTACACAAGAATTGAGTTTCATTGATTACCATTTTAGAACACCTGAATTTCAATTAATAAAGGAGATCTCATATACTACCATAACAATAACACCCTTTTAATATTTACTGTCACAAAATAATTCACATATTTATTAGAAATACATAGTATTTCCTGAAGAAAAAGCTCGTTCGACGGAATGAAATGTACAAGAAAACCGGAACAGATAACCTGTTGTCATTATAAATTACTGATTTAGAGTATTCTAGTATTCAATGTTATTAATGGTGATGACGTTGGGAGCCATAATTAATCCTCGAATGGATGAGTGAGGAGGTTTACGCCTGTACTCTGCTGTCCTACAAAATTATTTCTATGGTGGATTCCCATTGCCTTGGACAGGATGGATGGAGGGATGGGAAATCGTGATGGGGACGACAGTTCACATGTGACAACTGTGAAATGAGAAGTCAACCACATCATCACTACGTGCAGAAAAAGCTGTGCCTCCTCGAATCCGAGGTCTTTGCTCCAAACCTCTTCTCCCGCGATAGAGGTTAAGGCGTAACTACGTACTAAAGTAGCATGCAAAAGACTAGGCAACAAGTTTAACTCTCTTAGTTTTTGATAAAAAACTCTTACTTCATCTTATGACTTCATCCAGTTGAAGCAAACAATAGACTAAACTAGGTCCAACTAACTTGATCCAATGACTTTGTATACTTTCAAAACATAAGGCCTCCCTTGTTCGGATTTGTGAATAGATTTTCAAAGCCAGGAAAATGAAAAAAAAATGGAATGGTTTTAGCGTCACACCGTATTGAGGCTCATGACCCCACTCTCAAGCCATGTCATCGCCTTCTACTTTTCATGCAGTTTCACACACTAAGTTGCGTCGTCACTTCTTTGAATTCACTTGGAGCTTATTAACTGTTCTCATTCACGCTGTTTGGTTTTTATGACTGCGTTGCCATTAAGAATAAATGCACTCGACGGAAGCAGTTTTATTGCTTTGATATGAATCGGAAAGAATTTTACGTTGTTACGGTTTCTGGGAGACGCCTCGAGTGTGAACTCGTTGCCACGAGAGAAGCCCAATCAGCTCTCTGTACTCCTATAATATAATAGTTTGAGGGAATCTGGCACATGTTCTTTTTAGGTCAGAGGTCTCAAACATTGTAATGATTTGGGAGTGTATAAAAAGAATTTCAACATTTGAGAGACATTAAATATTGTCAAATTGGCTAATATATTGGGCTACAATAGTACTCCCAAACATTAAAATGTCTTTTTCGTTTAGTTAACTAAATATTCTCATTAATTCCATGAAAAATCGTCGATTATCACTGTGTTTATGGCATGCGTACAATTAAAAGTCCACAACAGCCAATAAGAACTCAGTGAACTGATCGAAATCGTTTAATTATGTATCTATAATATAGAAGTTCATAAAACATGAACAAAAATGTACATCACGTATTACGTACATCAAAAACATACAATCAATGAACGTATGAAACAAAATTATTAACGAATAATTATTACTACTTCTTAGACAATAATGTTAATATTTGTAGTGCAATAAGTTAAATTAGAAACAATTACCTTACTCATACTTGGCATCAATCATCTTCACCCAGAAGTCGCTTTATATTGCACAGATATGTTTACTTCATCTATTTGAACGTGACGACCAAGAGAGAGCACTTGTATTGTTAAAACTACTTAATTTGTTTGAAAAATCAAGTAAATTGTTTATAATTTAAAATATCGATATTCTCCTACGCCATGTCTTGAACAAATACAAGTATGACCATAAGCATGTTGGTTTGACACTAGCTGACTAATGGAACAATATAAAATATTTAACATAAATAAATGTGTTACATGTAAAACATTTGGTCTTAGGATATTGAAAATATAAAAATATGTAATCGTCAGTTGTATTAACCCGCTCTGGAAAGTACACCAGCAAGACATCTGAGTCAGTACTGAATCGTCTTTCTCCTTTCTAACATTAACACATGTTGTTCTCTCATACGTGCCCTTACTTTTCGCACGAAGTAATGCTTTCATGGCTTTGTCAGCATCTTCTAATATTTCAACCGGAATACTTTAATATTTTCCATTTTCAAATGTAATTATCAAACACAATTATTCTCTAAGACACTAACGTGATGATAAATATCCACTTCAAGACCTACTAAAATAGGTCTTGTTCAAAATCAATACGACGTCATCCGATACCTACCTCTAATGGTAAACACATGATTGAATTTCTCAAAATTAAAATTATTCTTTAATGGAAACGAAAAAAAAAATGAATGTAACATGTGGATAAAGGGGTATAACTGCACTCATAGTAAATAAGAAAACTCGCTCCTATCGTCGCACGTTTTCTTGAACATACCATTCACGCAATTATACCCCTCTTTATTAACTCGTTTCATTAATTACTATAATGATCTCTGGTGTACCACAAGCAGATATTACAGGTGGCGTATTTACCACGTTTCAGCTCCAAACTTTCTATTCTGACTGTTATGCGTGAATATTCATCTAACTATCCATTCATTCATCAGACATCCCGATTTTAGGGTACAAAATTTCATGTATTTCCTCTCTACTTCCACAAATCTTAACCACCTCTGCAACAGTGCTAACAGAAATTGATCCCGCTGTGTGTGCAGTTACAGCTCAAACGAAACTTAAATACGGAATGTTTGAACAAAAATTTGAGATCGCACTGTTGTGGTGATTCCCAATACTTTTTACTTTCTCGCTACCTCTTACGTAGTAGATAGAAAGTTTTGTAATGCTGCGCCATAAAACGGCGCATTTTCGACACAAAAACTCTTAATATACGGCCCTGGCAACGAAAAAGTGAATAAATTCAGTTGATAAATTTAGGAAAAAAAACTCTACACGTGGTATAACCAAAATCCATCTTTTGTTGGTCCTTGATATCGAAAAATCGAATGACGGCAAAAGTCTTTCTGTCTGTCCGTCCGTCTACCCGTCTGTGAACAACGGTAGCAGCTAAACCGTACAGCAGATTTTCTCCAAAATTGATATTCCTCTAATTCTTGTCGCGGCCCCTTGAATTTGAAAAATATATTTTATGTTGTGGGTGTACTTTACATGAAGCCCCTTAGGGGCACTTCCAAAATTTTCAAAAATGGCTCCATCGTTATCATCATTTTATTAAATTTTGTTTTGGATAGTGTGAAGGACGTTTAAGAGATAGGTGTATGTCTCGTGTTCGTTGAAAATATGATTTTTCACAAATTGCAAAAATTCAAAAGCTTTTCGAAGTCTTCCTAGAACTACAATTACGAAGATATAGATTTTTCCGTTAATGAAATCTGTTCCTTAATAATAGATTTTGATATAAGGTCTGGTAGAATTTTTCGAAAACTTTAGTACATTAATTAATTATTTGGGGTGAAAATACGAGCGAGAAAGTAATAAGTTACTACTAAAGAATGAAATAACATACAAATTGATTAAAAGTAATTGATAAAGTCAAATCACTTAGGAATGGTCCAACGAAGAAAGAGTGAATGTGTAAAGGAAATGTCAAAGAATTTGGGAAATGAAAATTTTGAATATGCATTCATTTTCTTCATGCATTGTAAACTAAAATTATAAAATTTAACTAAATTAACATATTGGTTGTTTTACACCTGTTGATAATGGAGTACATTATAAATATTTCTGGGATAAATTTATTCTTACAAGATTATTTCTTGGAAAAAATACGGGGACATAAAATTGCTCAATATCGTTAAATTTGAATCTTTGATGCCTGAACAAATGCTAATAATCATTTCTTACCACAATTTTAGCTGTTAATATTTTGTAAATATAGTATATTATTTGGAAAGATTTTGAAGTACAGTTTCAGGACTTACGCTTTTGGAGCAGTCTTTTGTATCGTCAGTAAAATTAAAGTTGCAGGCCATTTTTAAAATGAAAAAAAAATCGTTTATGGTTATTAGTTACGTATGTTTGTTTTTCGAAAAATGTGTTGTTTTATCAAAGCACGTGTATATTAACTAAAGAAGAACATTTCTATATTTATAAATCCGTATTTCAGATTGTTCTACGCAGTAGAAATATGAACTGGCAGTATTTAGGGTGCACATGTCTTACCGATACAAGTAGTGGAATATTCCGTGTCCTGAGGTAATATTGAAATTCTCATGATAATTATCTTGTATAATATTTTCACTTTTTTGGTTTATCTTGTTTTGCTTCTTTCTTTATTTCTTTCTTTCCTCTTTGCATACCCACATGTTTTTACATCGTGACTTAGTCCTTTGTTTATTGCTCCCCTTATTCTTCTGTGTTGTGTGGTTCTTTTCTTCTTCCCTCTTCCATTTTTGTCTTCTTTTTCACATTTTTTCCTTCATTCTATCTCTTCGATGGAGTTATTTTACAATTTATTGAACGTTTAGTTATTGCAAAAAAAGGAGAGATTAATATACCTCAAAATACTAGATTTTAAATTGGAATTATTTTCTCAACTTCGAATAAAAAATAATTTATTTTATCTTAAAATTTGTAATTAAAGATACATTATTATTTTTTACTAGCTAAATATGATCCTTAATTTGTCGACTTGTACATTTTCAACGCAATAATTTGTATTTTCTCTTCTAGGCCTGTTGGTAGACTTCCTGGATGGGACATTCCTAGAAGCTCGTGTTACGACAAACGGCTGCCTGAAGATCAGCGTCGCCGAGGGGAGAAGATCGCCAGCGATCAGACGGACTGCAGGCGAGGTGGGCGAGTAGGCGAGCGGGCGAAGAAAGGTGCGCGGGCGGGCGGGCGGGCGGGCGCTCCGCGTGGCGGTTCGCGCTTTAATTATAGCGGCGGGGGCGGCGCGGGGCGGCGCGGGGCGGGGCGGCGTGGAGCGGGTTGGGTGGCGCGGGGCGGCGGGGGGTGGGGCGGCGCGGGGCGTCTCGCAGGCGGCGGGCGCGTCCGCGCGCGTTCGCTCGTTAGATAAACAGCCCGCGCCGCCGCCGCCGGAGGCGCTGCGAACGCCGACGAAAGCATAATTACATAGCGCTAATGGCGCCTTGGGCTGTGAGCTGCGGCGGCGTCGGCGGTGGCGGGGGGTGGGGCGGGGGAGGGGGGGAGCCACGTATTCAAATGGCGCTGTGCAAGGCCGCTGCCTCCTCCACCCGCGCCGCGCCGCGCCGCGCCGCGCAGCGACAGCGGGACATCCGGGCCAACGGCCCTGGCCCCGGATCCGGGAGGTGCGAAGACGGCGGAACAACCTCTGCCGGCGCTTCCGCCCAGCTCTCTTCTCCGCCGTCTTTGAGGGCTTAGCTAATGTGAATGTCCTTTCTATAGATTTATTATTTTATTTTTTCTAGGGCTTTTATCCAGCCGGCAGCCGATTAACCTTTACGTCCCGATGGTACGCATATTCAACCATACACTAGACACCAAAAAACATACAGACTCCTCTGATCTGGGGTCAGCAGAACGCGATTCCCTCTGTGACAACACACACATGAGAGACAAGGGATAACAATCATTCTCAAGGCGGGACTGGAACCCGCGACCCTTTGGACCGAAGCGCCTGAGTCGGTCCACTGTTACACGCTCTTAGCCACCTCGCCCATCTAGTTTGGCCTGTTCTATTTATAATTCGCTAAAAAATGAAGGTTCTGTACCAAAGACGCCTGCGTTTCGCAAAAGACGTCCTTGACCAGTCAGAAAAAATGCACAAGAAATGATTTAAATATCTAATATTGGGAAATAGATTGCAATGAAAAGTTCGGTGTCTCGTTTGAGCAGGATGTCGGCGCCAGGCGCACGCTCCGGTGGCCGCACGCAGAATCCGAAATCTGCCGAGGCGGAAGGGCTAAGTATCCTTGACCGCGACAGGAATGTACAAATATGGTGATTAGGGAAAAGCTACAGGAGCTCAATTGTAAAGGCACCTGCAGGTCAAACTATATTTATTATCATTTACGCAAAGTAACCCATTAACCCAAGTAAAAATTACCCACTACTAAAAACCCATTACCAACGAAAAATGCCATAGCACACAATTATTTTGTAGAAACAAATAAACGAGGATACGATATAATAAATGTCGACCGACATGGGAGGACTACTTCGAAGAGGTAATGTGCGCCCTAGCTCCTGTGGCAGAGGAATGGAAGATGCCCGAACGGGTGAGCGGCAAACCACGTCCATTAGATGTATGGGAACAAAGTTGATGAAACCTTCGATACACACGGTGTCGGATTTTGTGACGAATTGTGCAGAAATGATTATAGCAAATATCGGAGGAACTAAATTCAATTCCTGCATGGGACGTGGCAACCCGCGCCAACATTTGAAAATATCGCAAAATTTCACCCCGGGCCCTTCACAGAGAAGCCTCAAAATCGCTTCACGAATAACGATTAGAAGTTATTATTGCAAATGAAAATTTAAATTGTGTTCCACTATTCATTATAATGCATATGATGTTTTCGACATGTATCTAGATCAGGGGCGGATCCATCCGAACATTTTGGGGGGCCCATCGTAGATTGTTGTTAAACAATAAACATATTTGTTATTATATTGTATATTATTTATGAACTGTAGATAAGATACTACCCAATATAAGTGTTTTGAGATAATTATATAATTAAAGCACAAATAAATATTTAAATAAATTTTACCAAATAAAGGAAGGTAAACGAAAACTCTCGGCCTTCTGAGGGAGGGGTCCATGCCCCCCCCCCTAGATCCGCCAGTGATCTACATATTTCCAGAACATTTTTTGAACTACAGGAGCGATTGCCCTAAAATATTTGCCCGAACGATTTTGAGCAGTTGAGAAAAAAGAGGCAAGATTCGCGATATCAAAATGTTACCACAAATTCGGTCACATCTCGAAATTTGTGTTGCGTATTGGATACCCGCAAGGAATTGTTTCTAGATGACGCAGGGCGAGGCTGTTCAAGGTCGGACGGGAACGTAGATAAAAACAAGGACAACGCCGAGTTCCTTACTCTAGAAGGTCACTAAAATGGGGGAAAATTATGCTGGCAAACTATTTCGAAGGAAATAATTTTTAATGATATTAAATAATTTAGATGATAATAATATTCATTACAAATACAGGGTCTAGAGCAATCAAATCTGAATTAATATTGCTGTAAATTTAGTGCAGTTAATTTGACAAAACATTTTCTGATGAAATGGCGCATGAATTGAATCTTTTTATGGATTTAAAATTAAAATGAGTAGCATCTATTCTCGAATACATGTTACAAAATGCTTTTTTTTTTTGCATAAGAATCAAGTATTTTATGTTGCACTGCATATTTGGGGTCAAGCGCAAAATGAAATTTCTTTACATTGAAAGCTAATGAAAACTATTATTCCTAGGATATACCAATTTAATTAATTATTAAAAAATGGAACTTATATTGATTAAGCAAATTCATGAGGAAAATTAAGACTCAAAAGACAAATCAATATTATTTGAAAAATATCTGAAAGTCAGCAGTTTTATATTAAACAGGGTTTTTGAGAGATGGTAAATGAGAAGAAATTTGTACAAAAGTGATAAGAATCTAGGTTGTAAATCAATTATCAAGTGAAGTACGTTTCAACTTTCAACTCTAAATAAAAAGAGAAACAAGAAGTGGAAAGACGCATAAACGCTAAAAACTGCCGAGTTGGGATTATCACGTGCGGACGTAATCTCGCCTTCCTTATAAACGTAACATAAAACACCGTTGGCATCTAAATCCATCCGAAGGTGAGAAAGTACTTTACGAAGCCCGCTAGACGAGACGGCTAATTAAACTCGACAGCACAACACGAAAGTGGTGTGAACTCCAACTAAAGCATCGCTCCGCCCGTTCCAGGAAACGTGGCTGCAATTGCGCCCACGCTGTTCTGCGCCGCAGCCGAGCGGCACGCCCCCCCCCCCCCCCCCCCCGCACCTACGCTCTCGCATCTCCCGGGCATCCTACTTGAAGGGTGAAAGATGCTTTCGTTACGTGTATTCTGGATTTCTAATATTACTTCTTTTTCTTCTCCTGATGAATGTCTACGGAGGTGTGCAAATTATTAGACTAAAATTTTTTTTCGATAAATTCGTTAAACCCGTAGAAATTATAAATAGATTTAGATTTAGATTTATTCAGTCAAAAAAACAGTAAAAAAAACTATGTGACGTAGGGGGAAACAATTATCTGCGCACGTTTTCTTGAGTTCCAGAAACCCTTCCCGTCATTTTAGCTATAAATAGCTGAAAGGTGAGTAAAAGTTTAACATAAATAAATATATAAATAAATTTTAAAAAGAAATTTAAAAATTGCAAGATTAGCAATATGATTAGCAATAAGATTAGCAATGAAACTGACAGCACACCTATTGTTTTCAAAACTCTACATAGTGACATCTGCAACTCTTTTGTTTGTGTTTCATATATATGATTGTATTCATGTTCATGACGTTGATACAAGTGTTATTTAACTTGTTAACTCCACAGTGTGGACAGTGTCTCTGTTACCGCCACTGAACAATTGAACAATCCGTGCTTCCATGGCCAGCTAACAGTCCAGATATAAACCCAATTGAAAATATTTGTGCAATCATTAAAAAGAAGCTAAAAAAGTGAAATAATAACTCGTGAGGGTCTGGTGGTGAAATATGGCAAAATTATCGAAATCAAAATGCAGTGAATGGCACTGATAAGAAAGATGGCAGAGAGGGTCAGAATGTTCATAAATAGAAAAGGAATGTTCATAGAGAAATCAGAGATCATAGAGTGTGAAAGAGAAATTCATAAATTCGAAATCTACGTCATTAGTCTAATAATTTGCACACCTCTGTATATTTACATAATTAACAAACGGTTCTCTTTCAGTTTAAGACATTCAAATTTATTTTTTAATTATACATAACTGTGATTTATTACATTATAAGATGGCGTTGGCGACGTTTCGGCTAATTTCTTGTAGCCATCTTCAGAACTCTGGCTTTGAAGAAAAATATGCACATTTTTAATAATCCAAATATCAATCATTCTAATTTTAAATTTATAAAAAGAAGTTTCAATTGGTGAACCCTTTCATCAGGAAATGCTTTGTCGAATTCACTGCACTTAATTGTTCTTTTACAGGAATATTAATTCAGATTTCTTTTCTCTAGATCCTGTTTTTGTAATGATACTAATTAATGTTATTGTCTTCAAAATTATTTAGTATCATTAAAAAAATAATTTCCTTTTAAATATTTTGTCGTCTGTAATTTACTCTGTTTCAGTGACCTTCTAGCTCAAATAACTCAGCGTTGACCGGGTTTGTATCTATGCTCCCGCATTTCCCCCAACCTAACCGCAGCTTCTCACACGCCTGTTGCCAGTGTGCCTTCAATCACTTCACGCAGTGCCAACATCTTTCCAATTTCGCCTTTCAGCCTCCCGAGTAAATTCTCCATGTTTCTATGTGCGTTTACTTAAAGTTCTCTCTACACTTTCGCTCTTTTCTCAGCGTCTTCTTCATTTCTCTTGGACTAATTTAAGCTCTTGTTCAATGCTATCGTCATTACAGCTACACCTTTTTGTATCTAATCGTTAATTCATGTGCATCCACGTTATTCTGGACATTTCGCTGGCACTTCTGTCCAATAAATTAAAAAACAACCCTTACGCACTTCTATTTATTACAGTGGCCGTATGTACCAGGCTCCTTTATTATAATATCATCTCTCATAGTACTGCATATTTTTTGTTCTCATTTTATTGCATTAACTTTCTCAATATTTCTTTCGATTTGCATTTGTGGCGTAGTATTCTTCCGTCATCACTGCGTAATTAGTTATATGGGGCCTCATATACACATTGCCATCCATTACACTGATTAGAAAGCATAATTCCTATAATGAAGGGTTTGCTCCTTCAATATTAAATTTGTTTCTTATTATAATTAATGAGTTCTGTTACATTCTATTGCGTACTTTCTATTTCTCTAAAACTTTCCGCATTCGAAAAGAAAGAAAAAAGAATTCTTCTGCCCCTACTATCACTCCAATCCCTTTGCGAATTTTAAACAGTCTTCGTCATTTTCACTATTCTTACTAGGAATGCAACATCGACATCCATGTTTTTGAAATATGGATGTTAAACATTTAAACATCGATGCATTAATATGATTAATAATGCATCCCATCAACCATTGATGCCTTAAAACTGGTTTAATAATCTCTAACCAGAGGAAGAGCCAGACAAACATTTTGGAAGGGGAAATTCAAAATGTGTTGGTCGATTATGTCATACTACAAATTCTGTAAATTGTCGCAGGCTTCACTGAGCTCAGCTGCGATAAGATTTTATTCGTTTTAATGATCATCCAAAAATACTTTTGCTCGACAGTTTCGTGGCAAGTTAAAATTAATAGTTACTAAAAAAATTTAGGGTGGGGAAATTTCCCTCAGTTTTATCCCCGTGAATCCACGCCAGCTCTAACGGATCATATTAGAGGCACGGGGAGACCCTACGTCTACGGTGCGAGATTCGGTCGTCTCTCCGCACGCAACATATGCGGAAAGGCGTAAAAAATTCTAAAGCAACGGGGTCACATCTCGGACGAGAGTTAGTCTGCTCCCCGAACGTACAAGAACATGACTTTCCTTCGAACATATAAATTTACATTTCAAAATATATTTCATATTTAAAATTTTGCAAATCGCTAGAATTGGACTGTATTATCCAGAAACAAAATATTCAAAACGTCAAATAATAATAATAATAATAATAATAATAGTAATAATAATAATAATAGTAATAATAATAATAAACCCGTAGTGATCGCGGACCGAAGGATCGGGGGTTCGAGTCCCGCCTCGGGCATGGTTGTATTGTGTTCGTCCTTTCACTCCCTATCATCATCATTATCGTGTCATCATCACAGTTACCATACCGTTACAAACAATAGTGGTTGCTAATGACCTAGTAGATGATGCGACCTTAAATAACAAAAAAAAGAAGAAGAAAATAAATATTTTAAATTTTAAAAAAATTGAAATTAAGAAAACATCAGCAACAAGACAACGCTGTTTAAAACATGTTTTCTTAACAACGTGGTCGTTTTGAAAACATCGCCATCGATGTCGCAGCCTTGATTCCCTCTTGCTGGCCTCTTGCTCGCCGCTCCTCTCCCCCCGGGGCCGTCGGAAGCGGGAAGCGGTGGGGCTCATTACGCGTCCGCAGGAAGCCGCCGTGGCGCCGCGCCGGAGGTTCGCCTGCGGGGGCGGCGGCCGGCGCGGCGCGGCGCGGCGCAGTGATATTCAATTTACGCTAGTTTAATCCGGGCGTGCAGGCCCGCCGGCCCGCCTCCGCAATTTGTAGAAAACTGTTTGCGCCCACCCGCGCGCGCCCGTGGGCTCCAAGCGGGCCTGCCCCTCCCCGCCCCGGCTCCGCTCACCCCCGCCGCCGCCGCCGCCGCCGCCGCCGCCGCCGCCGCCGGCCGCTCTTTAATTGCATGCCTCAACATCCGCCGCCCGGTGATATACTCCTCGCGGGGCACATAAATTTCGCGCCACGGGAAACAATTGCAGCGCCGGCTACACATGCAGATAGCCTCCGCCAGCCCGGCCCGGCCCGGCGCGGCCCGGCGCGGCCCGCCCCGCCCCGGCAGCCGCCGCGCGCGCCTGCCCACCCGCCCGCCCTGCATAATCGGACGTCCAAGCAGGAAGTTCTCATTACGTCACTTCCGCTCCGCCCGTCGCATTCCTTCCCGCTGCCCGCTTACGGGTTTATCGAAGCCGCATCTGAGCAATCTCTCGCGGTGCACCGCCGTGGATCTGAGCTGCACCGCGGTCGAGACACAGGGGATACAGAAGACAAAGTGTAACGTGTGTCTAGTGGTGAAACGCGGAATCGGGCATAACAGATTTATGTAATTATATTCCGCACAATATTGTAGCATCGTGCACAACCATAGACGCAGGTGACCATGTGCTCGCCGCATGGCAGACCACTTGGGTTAAGGGTGGGGCGTCAGGATGTGACGTAGCGTAAACCCCAGTGAAGGGGGCAGCCCAGCTAGGCGGCTGCGACGCTTGAGCAGTCCCTTTTCTCCTCGAGGAGCCGAGCTGTGCGGATCGGAGGCAGCGCGCCGGGTGAGGGTGCGGACCGCGGGCGCGTAGGCTACGGTCGGCAATGTACTTAGCGCGCCTTCCCACGGCGCGACCGCGGCGCGCTTCCTTCAAGGAGCAGAGCCCTTCCGACGCAGCCACCGCCGGAGCCACGGCCGCTCCGCCGTGGAAGGGGGTGGGGTCTGGAGGGGTCGGTTTCGCCGACCCTCCGGCGACGACGAACAAAGGGACCGGAGCAGGTAGAACGCTGCGGCCGCGACGCAGTGGGAAGGCTCCCATTTGAAGCTGTGATCTGCTAGCGGTGGCGCGTGGCCCCTCCTCCGCTTCGCGTAGCTGGAGTTCGGTGTCGGCTGCCGCAGCAGCCGCCACCCGCTGCACGTGGGAAGGCCTCCATTCAAACCAATGCTCTGCTACGCGCCGCGCTGCTGTGAAGCGCGCCGCGGCCGCGCCGTGGGAGTCGAGAAGTAGTTAGAAGTCGAGAAGATGTTAGTCGAGAAGTAGTTAGACGCAAGTGACGAGTCGAGGAGGAATTCTGCGCTGCTTCACACGATAGGATCTATTCGATATTTACGTAGAGAGTGTGGTAGACATAGAATGAAACTTACATCTAGTAGTGGGGTCGATTTATTTCTTTTATTTAACCATTGTATAAGGTTTATTCGGCGGTGGATTAATTTATTAATAAACGAGCAATAAGTGAAACCCACTCTCGTCTGTGTATTATTGCACCCTGCATGACGCCACAATATTGTGTGAACTGAGAAGGGATCAATGGGTATAAGATTAGAGAAAATAGCGGGTGTTGTCCATTGCGCGATCGAAAATATAAGGGCAGAGGCGCTGGTGCGGACGATCTTCTGTGGCGCTGTTAGATTTCCGGTGCTGAGGAGGCCAAGCACTGGAAGGAGACGGCGGAACGCCGACGCCAGAAAATAAATAGTTAAAATAAACGTCGGATAGATTAGTATGTATTCGGCTTCTGACGGCAGGTTTTTCCCCCTTCAGGGGTTTTTTCTTGAGCCGTACCTTATGGTCTCTTTTCCGCGACTTTGATGCGATGGAGAGACCATTTGGGGTGAATACCAGAATTCGAAAGATTAGAACGCGAAAGGATGTTGGTATTGTAATGGCTTAAAGGCCTTCGGCCTAGCCACATAGGATCAAGTAAGCTAATTTGTTTGTAATGATTACCTATTAAATAAATAAAAAAATAAATAGCGGGTGTAATTGTTTGTCACAGAGCTCAACCCAAAATTACAACGACTGATTCGAGTGATTGGTTGATTGACTATTCCTTGTGTCCGGGCGCGCCAACTGTTACGATCAACGGTGAAAGTGTAGTGTAGGTGATTTTCCCTCGCTGGATGGCGACTTCCGGCACCGACTTACACGTCGGCTTCTGGGTTTTCCCCACCCAGTCCATGAGCTCCCCACTGGTCACCCAACATCTGTGGTAGTGTACTGCATGTACGTGTGTATAAGTAAAGGGTGAGGATAGGACGACGAAAAGGAAGAAAGTAAAGTGCACGCTTCCTGACCCATTTATTAGGAAACTGCTCTGGCATTCGCCTGGCGTTGATCAGAGAAACCACGGAAGAGGACCGATGAGAACAGCCGGCCGCTAGGATTCTCCTCCAGACAGCAGCGGCTGAATTCCACCTGGCTATCTAATTAGTGACAATAATCTTGCCGTCGTCCGGGCCGCGCACCCTACAACCTTACGATCAGAGACACTGCAGCGTCATCAAATTTGAGCCACCCTCATTCCAGATTTGACCCTCACTCGGACCCAAAATCCTATTTCTCTTAGAAGAAGCGAAACTTGCCGCGACGCGTCGCACAGCGTGAGCGCGCCCACGCGGGGCAGGTGCGGCGGCGGGGCGCTGCTCGAGTGCCTGGCTGCCTTTCATCTTGATCGCGGCCGCGCCGTAAAGTGCGCCGTGCGGGAAGGTAACGAAGCGCCATTAGCCGAAAGCGAGCGCGGCGCGGGTCCGGGCCAGGCCGGGCCGGGCTGGTTCGCGCCGCCTGAAACGGACTGTCGCGTCCGGGGCGCAGCGCAGGCGTGGGCCCGAGCGGGCGGGCGATGGTTCAGGTGGGCGAGCGGGAGTTTAGGCGGCTGGATGGGAGTTCGGGCGAGCGGGCGGACAGGTGTTCGGGCGAGCGGGCGGGCGAGCGGGCGGGCGAGCGGGCGGGCGAGCGGGCGGGCGAGCGGGCGGGCGGGCGGGCGGGCGGGCGAGCGGGCGGGCGAGCGGGCGGGCGAGAGTTGAGCGGGTAGGCGGGCGGGCGTGCGCCGGGAAGTGCGCGTACGAATACAACGAAGTGGCGAGCGCGTGGGCGAGCGCCGGTGAGGCGGGGGGGGGGGGGGGGGAGAGGTGCCGCACGACACGCACCTTGTCCAATGTCAATTCAAATTGTTAACAATTAGTACCAATAATATTTCGTAAATTTAAAGCTTACGTTGCGCACATAAAAATGTTACAAAAATCAGCCACAAAAATAAAAAAAGTAAAGCATAAACAATCTATTTGGATGCCAATTTATAAGCGAGGATAAAAATCGGGATTCAGTTAAAACGCAAATCTCTGCCCCCCCCCCCCCCCCCCCGAAAGGTACTTCCCCCTGCTGGAGCAGAAAGCACGCGCGGTCCGAGATCGCCTACACGCGGGGAAAAATTGCAGTTCTTTAGCTTTGTAGCTCATCCAGAATTATCAATTTTGGAGAAAATCGTCCGAACGGTTTAGGCGCTGCCGTTCACTGAGAGGTAGAGGGGCAGACAGACGTTTTGCCGTCAATCAATTTTTCGGTATCAAGGACCCACAAAACGTTGATTATCGCTACGCAACGTTTTAGGGAAAGAAAGATTAATAAAGTTTTTTTCTTATATAAAATATGTTCCAAAAATTAGACATTTAAATAATGTCTTATAAACGAACATATTTTTGAAAAAAACAAATGAGTAATTTTCGCGAAATTTCTGCTAGAAGCAAATGCAATTTATAAAAAAAATTCGAAACAGCTCCAACTGGTGTTCTTTGTTTTTTTTTTTTTTTTTTAAGGATAGAGCAATAGACAATGAAAAATGGTGCACGTCGAACTCTCTTACTTTTGTAAAATTGAATAAATTGGGAATATTGCGAAGAGCCATTAGATTTTAAACATCAGAAAGCTTAATTATAACCGTTCTAGAGATGGTGCAGCTTAGCGTGTTGACACGAAAGACGTGAGTTTGAATCTCGGCGAGGAGACAAAAACTTTGCTGAATGGAAATTAATTGGGAGGTTCATGTGGTAGTATAATATTTTATAGGTGTAGTAAATTTTGTGAGAAAGTATGTGCTGTTGTAGCCTCACATTTTTTTCTTTTACATTCAGTTACTCATAATTTAGTGTTTTATAGGAGAAACTTCTTTAATCATTATAAAACAAAAGAATAACGTTCTTAACATATCCGTGATGCTATATTTTTTGAAATAAAATACGTCATCTAGGATTGGAGACTTGCCGAAATATTTATTTGAGCTCTAGAAGTCCCTCCGAAAGCTCACTTTCCTATCGAAAACACTTAATCGTTTTAACAATTTTTTAAATTTTCAATACAGGGTATTTGTACACTATTTTGCAAAATTGTGCAATGTTTATCACGCCAATATCTCATTATTTCATTAATTCGTTGTAGATTTGATACCTCTATGTCAGAACCTTCTACCATCTCGCTTCTCATTAATGTGGATAATTTTAAAAAAGAAATCTAAGTCGCACATTCGCTTTTTTGCATAAAATATTTGATTACTCGTATGTTATTATCATTGGTTTTTGTAGTGAATGATAAAATTAAAATCGTGTATCGAGGACGTAGATACGTCAGCTACTTTTTGCATAAAATAACCATACACTGAAACTCATTAAAATGTATCTTTCTTCGTACTTAGAAAATAAGGCTTTGTGATTACTGGTATCTTGTAAGTATGCATATAGTACTTCAATACATTACGGAAGAAACATGCAACATGAAATGTGAAATATTCATTGAAATAAAAGATATTCAGAAAGCAAATAGGTTCTTGAAGATTTTCCAGGTAATTTGCCACGTCTTCTACAACGTTTTAGAGATATCGCGAACTCTAAACCTTGAAAAGCTTCTTCAAAAATAAGTGGCAGACTTGTATATCAAGCGCAAGAACTAAGAGCAACGACTGCTGCGACAGTCATTGCGTTGATCGAACCTAAAAGTTGAAAAGAGCCTTTAAAAATAAGTGGCAGATGCGTTTATCAAGCGCAAGTACTAAGTTCCATGCTGTACCAAGCTGGATCAGTAATTGCTTTGATCGAATCAAAAATGTTGAAAAGTGTCTTCAAAAATAATTGGCAGATATGTACATCAAGTGCAAGAAGTACCACGCTGGGCCCGCCGCTATGTTGATCGAAGATAAACGTTGAAAAGTGTCTTCGAAAATAAATGGCAAATAAGGGACAATCCATAAATTCCATGAGGCGATTCTGGCCTCGCGTCTTCCTCCCCCCCCCCCTTAGTGTGATGTAAGATTTTTCAAATGAGTATTTCTAATATAAGTACGTTAATTTGTGATTGATTGTATTGGGATTCATTTAGAAAATATAATTTGCTTAGTTATATTCATTTAGATAATTTTTGTTAGATTCTTTTTCTCAGTATGCTACTTATTGTAGCATTCGCATAACCGTGATAAAAATTACTGGGCAAAATTTATCAATATTTTAGTATATAAACGTGTTTTACTTAACTTGTCTAATTTTTCTCGCAATTTAGCACTGTTTTAGCGAGAAAAAATGTAATATTTGCTGAGACCCCCCTCCCCCACATCATTATGTGAGACTCGCCTTGAACCCCTCTCCCTCGAAAGGCCTCACGTAATTTATGGATGGCCCCTAAGTACATCAAGCGCAAGAACTAAACACAAAGCTGGGGCAATCGTTGCGTTGATGGGGAGTTCCTTCTAGGGAAAGCGCGCACAGTCGCGCGGACGCTACTCACACAGAACAAGTGCTCGCCCATGGCGGCGGCGTTGCGTTGCGTCGTGGGCGGGCGAGGCGGCGGGCGAGGCGGCCGGGCGTCGGCGTCGGCGTCGGTGGGGGCGTCGCGACGCGGCGCGGGCGGCGCGGGCGGCGCCGGTGTCGAAAACAGAAACTGCGGACTGGCGCTGCGCCGCCGTCGACGCCTGTGGACCTGACGTCACCGATAACCCGCGAACGCTTCCACCGCCGCCATCGCGTCGCCCCGCCCCTCCCCCGTCCCTGCCCGCGAAGCCGACGCCGCCGTCGCCGCCGCTGATAAGGCAACCCACAATGGCGCTCGCTCACCCGTCGTCAACGCCATCTACCTGCCCGGCTGCTTACCCTTGTGGAACTCCGGCCCTTTGGCTCAAACGATCGAGAGTTGAGAGTACAGATATAATTTTGCAGAAGAATGAGGTTATGGAACATGAAATAGAAATATTTTACTAGAATTCAGAAGTTTGAGTTGAGGTTCTGAGACAAGTCAATCATTATACTGTATTTGACCAAAAAAATAAAAGCGAGATAATCAGAGAAGAATTAGAAGTATTCCAACTATAAACTAAAGTACAAAAATATAGGATCCGATGGTTCCAGAAATAGGAGCTTCAACATGAGCCTTAGGTAATCATAAATGAACCATAAATATAGGTATTTTAACTAAAAATGCAATAATTATACTTATATACATATATATATATTATTAACTTCATCACCCCAAAATCCATAAAAATATAAAGTACCATTCACCTTATAAAAATTTAATAAACTAATTAACAAAGACAAAGAAGCCAACAACGTATAAAATAATAAATAGATACCAGCCTGAACACGTTCAGGCTGGTATCCCCATCCTAAAATTAAAAATAATGTAGGAATTAATCTACCTTCAAAAAAAATATAAAAAGACAATAAATCAGTTCTCGAAAAAGCACATATTAACATCAATATTAAAAAAATAATCATAAAAATAAATAAATTTCTATAATAATTATATTGATAAACAGAAATTCTCGCCATAATTATTAAACCACAAATCCAAAATCTTAATAAAATTAAACCATAAGATAATAAATCATATCCAAATATATAACTTAAACCTTCAATATTTCACTCAAATTAATAGACATTATAAATAAAAAAGCTATCAAAAAAAATATAAACTGAACCATTCACCAAAACATTCCATTTAAAAAAAGAGGAATCATAAACAAAAATATTATAATAAATTTTAACATCGTAATACTATAAAAGATTGAAAAAAATCATTCCCATGAGAACGTACCATAGAAATTAAAATTCCAAGACCTAAAGAACCTTCACAAACCGCAAACACCAAATAAATCATTGAAAAATATAATTCATTTTGAAATTCTCCCAACCAAAATATTAATAAAAAAAAGTAAATAATACCATATATTCTAAACTTAACAAAATAATTAACATATGTTTCCGCTTAGAACAATAAATCCAAATACCACTAAAATAACAAAATATTATTACCAACAAACAAAAAATGCAAACATTAAGTTTTAATAGTTTAATACAAAACATTGGTCTTGTAAACCAAAATTAAGAACATCTTTTAAAACTTCAGAGAAAGATAAATTTATCTATCACTAATCCCCAAAACTAGTATTTTAATTAAACTATTCTCTGATATTTATCTACTTATATTTATTATAATAATATTAATAATAAACTCATTTTTCATTATAATAAATCACCCACTAGCTATTACCTTACTCATTATTATCCAAACACTGACAATTTGTATTATAACAGGATCAATCTCTTATTCATTTTGATTTTCCTACATTCTATTTCTTATCTTCCTAGGAGGAATACTAGTATTATTCATTTATATTACAAGACTAGCATCAAATGAAATATTTCAACTACCCATAAAAACTATAATTATTAATTTTTTAATATCCACCATTATTATTCTAATTATAAATAATATTTACAATTATATGCTATCATTTCATTTACACAAAAATGACTCCTTCATAAATAAAATCATTAATATTACAATAGAAAATAATAACTTAAATCAACTCTATAATTATCCAAACTTCATTTTAACAATTATTACAATTACTTATTTATTAATCACATTAATTATTATTGTTAAAATTACATCCTTCCAAGAAGGACCATTACGACAACCAAATTCATAACTAATGAATAAACCCCTACGAACATATCATCCATTATTCAAAATTATAAACAATTCATTAATTGATTTACCAACCCCATCTAACATCTCAACATGATGAAATTTTGGATCTCTACTAGGATTATGCTTAATTATTCAAATCATAACAGGAATCTTCCTAGCTATACACTACACTGCCGACATCAATATAGCATTTAATAGAGTAAGTCACATCTGCCGAGATGTAAATTTTGGTTGACTTTTACGAACATTACACGCTAATGGAGCATCATTCTTCTTTATCTGCCTCTATATCCATGTAGGACGCGGAATATACTATGGATCTTATCATTTAATATTTACCTGAATAACAGGAACTTTAATTTTATTTCTAGTTATAGCTGCAGCCTTCATAGGATATGTATTACCATGAGGACAAATATCATTTTGAGGAGCCACTGTAATTACCAACCTTTTATCAGCAGTTCCAATGGAAATTTAGTCCCTGCATCCCAAAACAAATATATTACTTCCGACCTCGTGGTAAAAGAGATGTTGGCCGCCCCAGATTAAGATGGCATGCTGACCTAACCCCTGAAGAGACGATGATGAATGGGGTCAAATTGATTTTGCCTACAGTGAGTTCTGGAACTTAAAATTAATTAACCGACGTGGTTGGGAATTGAGACAAATTATAAATTGTGGTATCTAACTGCCAATTCGGACGAACTCGAGATATTTTGCCTCCATAATTATGAAGTTACTATGTCCTTTCTAGGTGGCTTCAAGAACAAATAGATATATTTCTCTCGTGCGTATTTTATTTCTTATTTTACTCATGTACAAAGAGTAAAAGGGGAAATGTCACTTACATTGTTTATTCACAAACGTCTCAAATGCGAAATATCTGATCCTCTGTAGTAGATATCGTTAAAATGCATGCATATGATGACTTAAGTGGTAAAAGTCGTAATGATTGTTATACATTTTTTTAGTATGTTTAATTTGACGACAATCAGTTGGGAGTCTATATCGGTACATAATCATTAATTAAAACTTATAAAATATAAGTACGCTATTTCAATGTTTTTTAAAACAAGAGTTTTAACGGATAATTTTGTACCGATAAGGACTCCCAATTGACTAAAAATTTTAGATACTAAAATAATAAAAAATGATGACTTATCTGAATTTTTGGAGGAGAGAAGGTTTTTGTTTGGAGTAGGTCAGAAAAACATACAACACAAAGAAATTGCATTTCTTCTCGGATAGCTTACCTCAGAAATATCAACAATATATTGATACAATACACAAATATTGATTTCAATCAATCAAGATTTTAAAAATGTAAGATATAATCTAAAAATGAAATAGCTCTAACAAAATAGTTACTAAAAATGCATAATTATTTTCCGACCAAATTTAATCGTAACGCAAGTAGTGGTATACGTGATATATTGAAGACTGAAATTCACCGAGAAGTCATAACAAAATGTGTCAAGACGTGGAATATTACAAATTTTGAATGCAGAATGCCAAAATGTGAAAAAGAGGGTTTATTGAATGTGTTTCTACCACAGAAGGTAAGAAGAACAGAACAACAGCACAAAGGTGATAATTCTAATGGACTCTAATTGAAATCGGCGAAAACATTTCATCCAGATATCATCGGTAAAATTCCTCCATGGTATATTTACCTCATGATCACTTCCATAATACTTGTTTGAGCCATTTTCCTTTACAACGTATTTAATACAACTGTTCAGAGAAATGTAACTATCTCAATGTTTCAGTATGTACTGATCTTGTAATTTTAATATGCAAAGAAACATTTTTGGAAATATTTTGTTCCTAAGTGTTTTTATTGGACTTTGGTTTAAGGACATTTCCTAGTGGTCATCCTATGTTGTAAGCGGGCTGTTTTGTAGGCGGGCTATTTTGTCACCGAATATTCTCAAGTTGGCATTTCAACCGGGACACAAAAATAGTGGGCAGGCGATGGAAATCAATAGTTAAAGTTCTTTGAAAACTATGAGACAAGTGAGGCAAGGGAAAGAGAGTTAGAAGTATAATATATTAAATTGCAAGCGAAAAAGATTAACTCACAAGAAAAAAGATAATGTTTGAAGAAATGAACAAGACATTGTTGGAACTGCCAAGAAGGAAAACCAATAAATTATACGGAACGAAAGAATCTCAAATTAACACGAGAACATTTTCCGAAAATAAAATTATGAAAATTTGTAATTGAATGTTTACATCCTAAACACACGAGAGCTGAATCTGATCAGTGTCTCTCGCGAGCACAAACAGGGCTTTCACCGTCTGTTACTGGCGTGCACAAAACGAAGCCTCCCATTACGAAGCCGCGTGAGTGCGCGTAGCTGTCGCCCGAGCACTGGACAACACTGCCTCGGCACGGGGTCTCCCGCCTCCAACTTGTCACAAACTTTCGAGTCGTAGCTTTCGTTTATTTCGCGGTGCGCACATGTATTTCTGAAATTCAAATGTCCGCCGGAATTCTACAGAGCTCTTGTAAGCGAAGACAGCCTAAATGATGCGCGTCGGGGGACAAGCGAGACGGGCCTTCGCGCAGAACGGGGAGCGAGGGAGGGGCGGGACTGGGACGATGATGTTTCGTTGGAGGGGAATGCATTATGCAAACCGTCCTGTTTTTGAAGTCGAGCCTCCTGGACAACAGGTCTCCTGGTTTCCCCCTCCCTCCCCTCCCCTACGGCTCAACCTTTTCGGTGAGTTGCTAATGCGAGACAAAATTCCTGCCCCACCCTCGACCATTGTACAAGAGTTAATGCAATTTTATGATATATTCAAATGAATTTAGGCCACCCTGTGTTCGTCCAGTAGGTTGAAAATGAATCTGTATGAAAGAGGAGAAACGGTGTATGGTTACGTATCTGCGACGTTTAGTGAATTTGAAAATCTAACAATCAGTTACGCAATAGTGCTGCCCTCTCCTACTTATAATCCAAATTCGAATGTTGGTTATTGATTATCATTATCAATGACTGTCGAAAAGATGAATTTTGAGAGAAAGAACAACGCATCTGCAGAGTTGGTAACACAAATAAATTCTTTGTTGAGGTTCTTTCTTGAAATTCCACATTAATTTTGTTTGTGCTAACTAAATTTCCTGTCCTACAGACAAAAAGAAAAAATACACAAAAATTAGCAAAAATTATATATACATAATTGCATTATTTTTCATATTGATGAGGAATTCAAAATATTGTAGTTTGCATCTACTAAACTTTCAAATTTAACTTACTGTTGTATAAAGTAATCCCTGACGAGAACTAAACATTATAAAATAATTATTTCGCTCAAAAAAAATCGTTTCATCTTAGCTTCACTATTATTGTTAAGTGTTTGCGCAACTCTCGCTAGAATATATTCTATTGCAAAATCCAATATATCCACCAGTATATACCACAAATATGTATACAACATTATACAGTATACATGTATTTTATACACACAATACATACTAAATGATATTGTGTGTATTGAGTGTTAGCTTAAGAAATTCTGGAATTTCTCGCGCATTTATTTACCAAAATCATCTCTTAGAGGATACCGAGGCATTGTCCGGGTTTTACGTACGGATGTGCAAAAACGAGGGATTTGTAAAGAGGTACAACACCCTACGACTCATGAAATCAGTGGACACAAAATAAAGAGGTTAAGAATAAAATATTAGCTATTTAGTTATTTACTTGATAAAATTAACTTACTAATCAAGAATTAAGATCGAAAATAGGTCATACTGTTAAAAATACAACAGAAAAGCTTCCTTTCTCGTGGAAAAGTAATTTAATTTTTTTAGCTTGTCTAAATATGTCTGGACATGAACATGTGTATGATAAAACCTGTAATAAAAATTATAAATCGTTTTTGAAGATTCGTCATTCCTAAGAACCTTACGATCTAAAACAGTACAATAACTGAAATTTTATAATATTTAGCTTAATGAGAAACTTTTCGAAAACTTTTTCGTTGGAACCTTCTCCCTAAAGCTGTGAGACGACTTTTGTAACGAAAACCACGGAGGTTACCATCATTAAACACTGTTGTTTGATATCATGAGTAATTTGTTGAACATCGTAGAATAAAAAAGTTAGTTTTCCATGAAACAACCAAGCAGTAATGCGAGGAATATGGTGTCACTCAGGCAAATCTGTTCGACGTCGTCCCAATTGGGAACAGCGGGGTTGCGTTTAAGCAGTTGAGTTAGAAGTTCTGAGGAATTCTGTAAAAAAGAATCATAAACAGACAACTCATACAAACCCGAAACATTTCCATAACACGAAACGGTGCATTGAATGTCTCCAAATGGTTCCACTTAGTTCCCTAAACATTGGGTTACGGAAAAGCAACAAACTAAACCTTTCTTATAAATGAAGATACAAGCAGACAAGGGGGTCCCAAAAGTTCTCAGAATTTGGAATCATAACTCTGTGGTTTATGGGTTCAAAGAAACATTTTACGAAGAACACATGTGTCTGTAAAAATATTAAAAACCAGACGAAGGAGAAAAGAATTAGTCGACATCCTCTGTCGGTGTAGACATTAATTAATACTAGTCCAAAAACACATCTGCACCTAAGCAGAATATGAAAGGTAGGCTTATGAGACAAATGGTCACAAATGTCCTACTCGCAGAACGGAAATAGTTTCTATACTTAATTGAGACTGGGTTTTTACTTTCTCGCCTCACTACGTACGTATTGAAGATAAAGTATTGTGATCGTGCGGTTGAAATCGGAGATTTCTTGACAGAAAGAACTCCTGTAGTCAGGTCCTGGTAACAAAAAAGTGGATAAATCTTGTTTCTATATGCAGTGAATTACTTCCTCCAACACGTTTTGTAGTCAGAATTCACATTTTATGGGTCCTTGAGACCGAAAATTGATTGACAGCCAAACATCTATCTGTCCGTTTGTCTGTCTGCCCATCCGTCCGTCCGATTGCTCAACGCAACTCCACCGTTTAAATGATTGTCTCTAAAATTTATATTTCTCTAATCAATCTAAATGAACTCGAGGTCTTATGAATTTGAAACTCATATGTTGATTTTTGTGGGATCTTTTCATCAAGTCTCAACAACATTTTCAACATTTTCTCAAAAATGGGTCCACATTTTTTAATAAACATTGTTCTCAAATAGCGTGCAGTCTTATTTTCATTGGCATCTCAGAATTTTCGGAAATTTGAAAAGTTCAATACTTTTTCTCTGTGTTCCTAGAACAAACATATTGTGCCTAGGCACTCTTCCTGACTAAAAACTATTGTTCAAAGATAGATATTGAAATAAGGTTATATTCAATTTTTTCGTAAATATGAGTAATTTTCGCGTAAAATAATGTCAATTTTAAAACAACTATTTTGTCAAAAAACAATTCAATTTTTTCTTTACTTTTTTCCTCCAATGTAGCAAAGGACTTCGCAAAAATTAGTTCTGCTCCAATTTTTAGCAAACTGTACATATTTGAAAATTACAGAAAATGAACTTCGCACAACAAGACTATTGCTGTGAGAGTTTTTTTACATAAAATCTATTCTAAAAATTAGATTTTAAAACCATGTCACGTAGGTATATTTTTTGGAAAAATACGAGTAGTTTTTTTGTAATAACTGCTTGAAATTATTGCAATTAATGAAAAAAAATCTCAAAAATGGCTTCATAATATTTTGTTTAATTTTGTCCAAGGGTAGAACAAAGGGCGTATACAACATTGCGTAGGTCTCATTTTCGATCAACTCTGAATTTTCGAAAATTGAAAAAGTTGGAAATAATGAAGGAAAGTATGTTCTGTTGAAGCACCACTGGGCTATGCAATCTTTGATCGCTTATCTGTAACGAGAATATTTCATTTATCTGAAAACGCACAATACATGTCATAGTTTTATTTATTTATTTGCAAGAGGAAGAGCTTCTCTACAAAGGTAGCTAGACGCTTCCAATATGAGAACACGTACGCTGGCATTACTGTTCGTACTCTTTTTTATTTTAGAAATACAAACTTCTCTATTCCGAATTAATAATCCAACTTAATTTTCTGAGGAATCTTGATCAAATTTTGTAGATGAATAAGACGAAATTGGAGCGACAATGACTTAACTTTAATTTCAGAAGAAGAGGTTTAAAATTATTGTTTTCAAAGGAAGACACTGGTCTAATATAACATGTACGAGACAAGTATCAAAAAATATTTTTTTCAGAGGGAGAAAGTGAGAGTCAAATTCCAGGTGCTTTTAAGGACCACCCGTGAGGTGCGCCAGTTCGGTAAAGGTCTCCAGACCCGCATCGGAGGTAGGTTTAGAATGAAGCCTGGGTCGAAAACAGGGTGTGGAACACTGCCAAAGGACAGTCCTCTCACTAATAATTCCATACGACAGGCCTGCTCAGCCTTCGGCACTTTGTCTGACCTCGGGAGACGCGCGCGAGCAACTAGAGTGCAAACCGGTGCCGCGTACATGGGTGGGGATAAGACTCATTCTAGGAGTGGGGCGCAATTCGAACCGTAGCGCGTTAAATGGAAAGAGCAATTGTAAGAATTGACGGACAGTTCAAATACAATATTTACCTTTTATTTTTACCTTTAATTTTGGAAATGTTTGTTTCCGATGTAGGACAACATAAACCTAAAACGAATTAGAGATACATATTTGGTTTCGATACCAGTATTATAATTGCTTGTTGGACTGTTAATGTAATTTGCTTTGCTACTATGTAATAGCAAATTGAGCAAGCTGTTAAATACAAAATTGTACTATTATTTTTTTGTTTGATGATGACAGTAATAAATAATTTTCCATTAACTATGTTTATTTGATTAAGACGGTTCTATCAATGATCAAATATCTTATTCGCAAAAAATTATGATTACGTTCTTCTCTAATTTCCGACAAGAGTACATTATATATTTCTAATTTCAAATCACGTACACTATTCATAGATAATCTTTCACGACATCATATAAAAAAGATTAAGCCCTTTGTGTCATATTTGACAAGACTCATAATAATATCAAGATTGCCCGTTAAGTATAAAAGAGGTTTGTTCGTTGGTATCTCTTATTCAGTGTCATAATGAAGGAAAATTGTTACAAATATATGTGCTGCCAAACATTACCATTCATGGAATTGCCTATATTTCGTTTTTATATCAATCTCCATATCAGACACTCTTTTGAATTTCCTCCGTTTTGCATTCATTTGGAGATTATAGCATTCCTGATGAAAATTCAATTATTAAACTGTAAATGTTTGTTAGTTAAAATTACATAAATTGTTAAATGAGGCCACTGCTTTAAAATATTGTTTATAAGTTTCAATGAGCATAAAATTTTTAAAAAAGTTTAAAATGTCGATACGTAGCAGTGTACAGAATAACATAAACAGTGAAATATGGCGCTTGTAGCTAGAAATACGGTAGATTGCCCATTTAAATAAGTGGGAAAATCATTTCACTTCATGGATCATAGCACTAGACACTCAAGCATTCAATTTACGCGCCTTGTCGACCCCACTCTACCTTCTCCCCTCCCCCCAAAACTGCAGGCTCCTTACTACTTGCACTTTGGCAGCTCTCATGGGCACACGGCTGGTTCGTAAGTGCAGAATACCCACGGGAGCAAGCGTTGAACAGTCCTGCCATACGATAAATAAATAAATGCCATGGTATGTTCGGGTGTCGCAGGAGCTTTATATATGGAATGTGTACACACCTGGACACTGCGTTTCTTTATGTGCCCGAGTCTCTCCTGGCAAATGTGCGTTGTCTGTGCGCTCAGTACAAGCCTCCCAGCGCTATCCAGGTATGCACGGACGTGTAATACCAAGCCAATAGGGGCTGCGGTCCACGCTTGTGAGGCACAGGAAGAAAATTATGAGTATGGAAAATAATGAGCCCACACGGATAAGTCAGTCAAAGAGCTTCCACGAACCAATTAAGAAGTGTGTAGTATGTAGTGAATGTAAAAGATGATGTGGGTGTTATCACATAATAAATTGCACCAAACGAACCAAATCCATAACCATGTATGCAGTTGAAAAATAAACGTACGATAAGTGCAAATTTCTATCATTATAAGGACCACCGGACCAATGGGGTAACTTGGCAAGTACCACGGAGGCTGCACGTGGAGGACAAGCTACCCGCAGCCGGTGGGGATAGTATGGTGAAGGACCACATCAGTAGAGGTTCTTGGAATCGACTTCTGGCAACCGCCAAGTAAGGAGATAAACGGATCCAATGTATTTTCTTAGGGATTTCGCCCACAAACTGCAATTGCAATCTTCCTGTTGTTCAGAGAGAGGGTCGAATGATCGGGGAAGGCAAAGGTTGATGCACGGAACTAAACAGGACCCGACTCTGCCCGAAAGAATTTAACACCGGGCTGTGCCGTGGCGTGCTCAGGGGGAGAAGCATGGCTAGAAAATAAAACGAAATTGTGAGCGAAGCCAACACGGCGTAATAACTGGACATACTATTTACTGCTATACTATTACAGTAATTAATACATCTTATGCGATGGTATGAAATTAAATGACAAAACATTAATAATACAAAAATAAACAATACGATAATAAAATTATTACAAATAGGATAAAAGTGTAGTTTGCATTTGATACAATTACGCAATATATTTGGTCACAATTGTTTTTCAAGTTTATATTTCCGGCAATGCACTTCATTTCCATTGCCACACGGCATTGCTGAATGCAATGAGTAGTATCTGCCCAACGAGTGCGGCGTGCGTGGATGTCAGCAATGTTTACGCGGGTTGACGCTGAAACGCAGGTCGCCCCACAGTTCACCGACAACGGGGGCGCGAAGGAG
Source organism: Gryllus longicercus (assembly GCA_038098605.1). Taxonomy (NCBI): domain Eukaryota; kingdom Metazoa; phylum Arthropoda; class Insecta; order Orthoptera; family Gryllidae; genus Gryllus; species Gryllus longicercus. The sequence goes on from JAZDUA010001080.1 coordinate 39,430, forward strand.
GCCCCGTGACAGCACCAAGGAACTGGACCAATCGCTGGCGTTCGGACCAAGGCAGCAGTTGTACGCCCGCAGCACACAAGGTCCGCGTTCGCAGGTGAATGAAGAGTTGAATCCGCACCGCAATGCCGTTCACGCTCAAGGCAGAATCACCGTGGTGACCGAAGGCGAAGTAACGTTCGGTGCCTCCATGAGGAAAACAACGCAGCGCAACAAGCTTCAACGTTAGTCGAACTTCAAACACGCGGTGGCTATGACGAACTTCTCGAAAACAAACTGCTGGTCAAAAACAAAGCAGTTTGACACGTTTTTGAAAATTTCTTAGACTCTTCTGGACGGACTCGAAAACAAATTATCAGTTCCTCCCAAGGAGATCGAGATATGTCGAATGACACATTTGCCTCGATTGGTGCACGGTGGTGAAGTGGTCCAACCATGAGTGAGGAATCCACACACACACGCGCGCCTGCAGTTACACACATACTGTAGAAGGATAATGCTTGTATCGTTTTCTCAAAATAATGCTGTATGGACTGTATGAAATGTATTTGATCAATTAGAATGCTGAGCGAAAGATTAAGGCGTATGAATCATGTTTCATGAGAAAATTTAAATCCAGTGCAAGAAAGAAACATGATTTGTGGACGAAATATCACGAAATGTGCGTAGCCCCTTTGAATCATTGTGTATTACGCGCAGTAGTGGCATGAACCTCCATCACCAGTCACAAGACACAAGTCGCTTCTCAGACTATGCTCCTCTGATAACGAGAGGGACACACAAGATCGTTTCGTATGGCCTCAGTTGTTCTTTTTTTTTTAAGTACTCCTCTGATCGCCCGTTACTGAGGAATTTAATTTAATGATAAAACTCCAATGTTCAATTATTCTTTAAACATTTTGGAAACAAGAATGTACTACATTATTTTTATAAGGAACAATGATTCCAATTTCAATTTCAGAACTGCCAAATAAAAGCTCGCAGAAAATTGACATTTCGAAATTAGCTTTTTTTTCAAACAAATATAAGAATTTGATGGGGAAAAATCATTGCCGGCATGAGTTATCAAGGAGGTTTCCAACTTGCCGAAGGACAACTCTTATTGAAACTATCAGGACAGTTATTGTTACGAATGTACTGAATATTCAATGTTCCCGCAACAGCGTATTCAGAAGTGATTCACTATCGTTTGAACGCCAATAAATTCAGCTGCAGTTGCATTGCCACTCACAAAAACGTCGCTGTCGGCTAGCCTCTCTCTGGAGGTAATTTAAATGAGAACAGTATAAGTCAAATACTAATTAAAGATATGATTCCCGAATTCATGTAACCAGAATCCATCAAAAAATGTTACCTTCTTTTTTACCGAGGATACCATTTTACCTTGTTCCTTACTTCAGAACCAGAGTTGCTGGAGTACCTTCCCCAAATTTCACCAAACTTTCAATATCTCGAAGTTTCTACTATTTGGATTTAAAACCAGAATGTCACGTTAATATACCGACCGACATTCAGGCGTCCATTCATTCGCGAACTCTATCCAGTCTCCACCAACAAACTCACGTCCATGGTAACCGACTACATCCCTCAATTGCCTCGTTTCCACTAGTTAATACAACTGGAACAAATGTATATTTTCATTTCGTAACAATAATCCTCAAATACGCATTCCGGGTAGGCTCCCACCACTGTAAAAAGCTGATGGAAAATGTGGGCATTTCAGTGTTACTAAAACCCCTGTCAAGTACCCTTCTAAGAGTGCGAATTAAATCTGAAAATCTTCTTCCTGCGCTGCATCTCCTTCCGGAAAACACGAAAATCTTCGAATCGCAAGTACGATCGTGTATTCAGCTTTCATACACATCACTACTCAAACCCAGGCACATGGCGGGCCAGCCGACCAGTAATTGTTAATGTGTATGTGCTTGGAATTTCTGGTCGATTGTTCAACTTTGCCGGCCAGCTACCGATGTGCCCGAAGCTTGGGCCTAGTTAATTCTCACGATATTTAGGAGAAAGAGAGACATGTGGCGTATATGACATATTCCCTTCAGCGTAACTAACCAACTCCGCCTGCCTGAGCGTTTTTTCATTACACATCTACAGGAACTGAGACGATTTTACAGGAAAGCAACAACCATTTTTGCACACGTAAGCTTCCGCGGCTCGAATCCATAAATTCTTGGCTATCCGTGAGACGCCTGGTCGTTGGGTGGGAGGCTGATGTTTCCCCTGACATGTCGCAGGCTTCCTTAGGGGAGTGACGTCATTGCCCTGAGGAAGCCTGCGGCATGTCAGGCGAAACGTCGGCCTCCCAGCCAACGACCCGGCGTCTCCCGGATAGCCAAGAATTTAACAACCATTTTTGCCCCGATCGGAAATAGAACCCGAGATCGCACCGCGCGATGCTAGAACGCTTCTCACAAGCGATCCCTAGGGGTTAATTGTTAATTAATCACGAATTTGCCGAAGCGGCAGCGGGACCCGCACGCGGGACGCCACCCGACGCAGACCGCTCGACAGACCGACGCTCCCGGACCGCCCCCTCGCCAACGTCGGCCGCCGCCACACGCACAACCGTCGCTGACACACGCCACAACCACCGGGCCGGGCGTTTTAAAAAATTGACTTCGAATTGCATGAATTGATGAATCCATAATGCAACGTCTCGGCGCGGCGTCGCGTATACACAAATATGCACCCACACGCCCACACACGTACGTGCACGCCCAACAAAAGACGTATTTGATATACTCGATTCGAAATAAAAGAGCGTGGAGCGGCCCGGGAATGGACGCGAGAGGTTTGTTTTGCGGGGCGGCGTGTGGGCGGGCGCGCAGACAGATGCATTGTTTGCTAAAGGGCTGCTGCTGCTGGCTGCTACTGCCGTACGATTGATCGCCGGCCACCACCGGCTGAGGCCACACGCCCGCGCCCGCCGACAGGTCCGCGATCACCAGATTTGCCTCGATGCAGCATAAGGAGGTGCGTCTTGTAGAGCACGCGAGGCGGAGCGGCGGGCCCGCCCCCGCCCCCGCCCCCGCCCCGCCCCTCTCCACCCGCCCTGCACTCGCGGAGCGGACGTCAAAATCCGCGACAGGGCGAGCGATGCTCGAGGCCGACGATCAAGGGGGTGGGGGTGGGGTAATGGAGCGCCCGAGATGCGCGCGGCGATTCCAACCAACGTCTTCCCTCCCGCCTTGACGGGGAAACGAGTGAGAAAGGGAGTTTTGGCAGCAGAATAGGTGGTGGGCTGGGCGGATAAAATGAATGCTCGGGGACAAACACTTGTTGTCGGTAGCCCATTATGTGAACTTAAGATATATGTAAGAAAATGTTTGATATGGCGTGTGATTGCGAGGTCAACTACTTTTCAAATTTTTGCTCTCAAAATAGTTTGGGTGGGAAGGAAATAATCCACCGAACAATTGATTAAATGTTTCAGGTTTTCGCTGTTGTGGGCGCACGGTGCGTGGGTGGCGGATGGGGTACTGGGTGGGTGGTGGATGGGTGGTGGGTCGATGCTGAGTGGGTGGTGGGTAGGTGGTGGATGGGCGGTGGGTCGGTGCTGCGTGGGCAGTGGGTGGGTGTTGGTTGGTTTGGTGGATGGGCAGTGGGCGGTCAGTAAGTGGGTGGTGGATGGGCGGTGGGTTTGTGCTGCGTGGGCGGTGGGTGGGTGGTGAATGCGTGGTGTGTGGGAGGTGGACGGGTGGTAGATGGACGCTGGGTGGGCAGAGGGTGGGTGTTAGGTCGTTGGTGGGTGGGCAGTCAGATGCCGGAGTGTGGGCAGTGAACCGATCACCACCCATCCGATATTTATTATAAATGTTGTTAAAATATTCACATTTTAGAAATAATAACTCTAATAAATGTAAAATTTCAGGTTTCTTTTATTTCAAGTATTTAATTTAAATAACTAGTCTCAAACTCAAACTTGCTTACAAAAACAATTGTGTATGTTAACATATTTTCCACTCCGCTATAGTTATAATTTCAGTAAAGTTGCAATAAATAGCATGGAAATTCATTAAGATAAATAATTATTTACGAAACCCTGTAGGTTCACCTTTTTCGATTTACAATTTCAATTTTGCTTCTAGCGAATGTTAGACTTTTAGTACCTACGTAGGCCTAAAAGGTTATACATACTTCTGTGGGGAAAAAATGAACAATAATATTATTGCACATACGAAAACAACAATTTCGAACAAATATTCACCAGAACTGAAACTGCACTTGCAGCTGTTGTTTGGCATTTCCCCGAGCAGGGCCTCCAGCTGCCTTCTCCGGAGCGGGTGGGCGGTGCCGCACATTGAGTCATAAGTCAAAACGCGTCCTCAACTTTCGACATCCGAGCGGCGCGCGCAAGGCCGGCAGCGACTGTGGCGGTGGGGGTTGGTGGGAGGGGCGGGGGTGAAGTTCGTTGGTTCGGGGGGGCGCACTCGCCGACTCCGCCCCCGCCCCCGCCACCCACCGCACCGCAGGGCGCGCGTGGTTCTGCGGCGCGCCGGCCACAGCACAGCGGCGGCGGCGGCGGCACAGGCACCAGTGGCGACAGCTGCCCTCCGCCTCCGCCCCCGCCCCCGCCCCCGCCGCCGCCGCCGCCGGCCGCGGGTGGCTCCACCACAGCGCGTGTTCCGCCCGCGTACGACACCGTGTCCTGTGTCACCCGCAGGCTATTAATCCTCGGCCAGTCGTCATTAATTTCCATAACGTTACCTATCATAACCCCCTCTCCGAATCCCTCCGCTCGCAGCACCCCCCCCCGGCGCTGACGACGCGAACTACAGTCGCTGCACAGTTGGGGGTGGGCGCTAATTTTTGGGCGGTAGGCCCGGTGGCAATCGCGTGTGATTGGGGGAAGGGGAAAACGCCCTCAGATATGACGCTTATTGCTGTCGGTACGTGATCGCTGTGAATCACTGTTAGTGCAGAGCGCATGCACTTGTTGTACTGGAGCAAGTATTTTTACAACATACTCTTGACCTAGGCAATGGAAATTTATAACTTATAAGTATGATGACAGAGAAATAAGGAGAGAATTTCACTAATAAAATTATGACGTCATTTATATACAAAAACGATAGGTTTTCATGGTGGATGTGATATTCAAGCGTTATCCCATTGCTTTTAATCGATATCTGAACCATAGCCGGGTGTTCTGGTAGCTCATGGTCAGTGTTTTCTACCTAGTCCATGCGCCCGTTCCAGAGCCACTTTTCGCATTCAAACTCTTCGTAGTCTCCGTGGCTGGGAAGCTGATGAGGTCATGGACAGTCACAAGTAAGGACGTTCCTGGAATGAACTGCTTCAAGTAGGTCCGGTAGGTTTAGATTAGATTTATTAATAATTCTGCAATTAAGTGTGAGAACTTGGTGGCAGAATACACTAACTGAACATTACAGAACTTAACAACTATACAAACTCTACAAACGTTACAAATCTCATGAACATTTCACCGTGCAATCTTTCATAGAACTCCACTTCACCAAACTTCACTTCACCACACTTCACCGCACTGCACTGCACATAATAATAGTAATAATAATAATAATAATAATAATAATAATAATAATAATAATGATAATAATAATGCTAATAACAATAATAATAATAACAATAATAATAATAATGATAATAATAATAATAATAATAATAATAATAATAATAATAATAATAATAATAATAATAATAATAACAATAATAATAATAATACTTAATTACAAAGAAGACATAGGTAATTGCACTGAATTTTATTAAATATATTTATAACATATCCACATTCAAGAAAGGTGCTTGGATTTTTGGACTGGCTGAGGCAGGTAATGCCAAAAACCTCTCTTTACACACATCGCCCAAAACGCTTCATTTTAGGGCATTGGGATTCGAACCTACAATCAGGCAGATTAATATTGTACAAACGTGTTTTACTTAGTACATGGCATGTGTTCAAAAAAATCGTACCAATATTATAGAATTTTGGTGTGTATAGTGAAAAATTATTCTTGTTCACATCAAGGATTAGACTTGTAGCCTGTTCCGTCTTCACTCCTGCCATTTTTTCTTGAGTCTCCTAATTCTTGTTTTCTATTTGGTTAGTAGTTGAATACTGATTTTTCTGTACTTCATTATTACAAGTCTTTGTACACAATGTAACCATATTTTATTTTCTTCGATGTTCATTTCATAGAGACATTTCGATCAGACCTTATATTATCGTTTCTTATCTGATGTATTTGCAGTATTGAACAATCTTTTACTATTCTTAAAAACTTTATTTCTACCGTTTAACAACCAGACAGGAGGGGATACAGAGTCCATAGATTAAAATCGGAACGGCCTTTACTTTATAAAATTTTATTTTAGTTTCTGATCAAATTTTATTTTCTAATATTCTTTGGATTGTACCACACATCATGAGGTATTTATTTTGCTTTGCAGGCCATTTTCTCGTCCATAACTTACGTCGCATCCAAGGCAGTTAAAATGAGATATCTGTTCTAATGTATGTGCATCTTGGAGAGAACTGGATATTTTCCTTTCAAGGCCATATTTTTCGTTTTTTAAGAGATTTTAAAATTATAAATTTTACATAATTCGTTTAAGCAGAGTACGAATCATTTATTTTCTGATTTCCACCAAACTACTTCGTCATTAGCTACATGAAGCCATCACTTACAACAAGTTTATTACTTTCATCAATTTCTTTTTGTAACCCTTCGTAGACATTTTGTGTTCCTTGGAAAGTGATTATTTCGCATCCCCTATTTCTTACAGATGATTATCTGTCTTCTTACTCCTGTTTCTCAGCTTCATAAACAATTCCTTTGCCTCCGCTGCGGCAAACTTCATTCTCTTCCGTTGATTTCCTCTCGTCGACTGACGAAGTGAGTTTAAATTTTTTCGCCGCTGGGCGCGATTCTCGCTGGTGCCGCGACGCCATATTCGTTGCAGCGCGGCCCCCGTGGCGAAGCAGCGAACTGCGGAAAAATAACGGCGACGCCGACTGCGCATCCGATATGCCCGCCGCGTGGGCAAGCGCGTAAATAGACGGGTTCCGCTTCGGAAGCTCGCGGAGGTGGGTTCGAGGAGCGGAGCAGGTAGAGCGACCGCTCGCGCGGGCACGTGCGGGGCATAGCGAGGAGAAGATGGTGGCAGCCCCGGCACGGCCCCGGCAATTCGATTCCATTCAATTCAATTCAATGATGCACTATTTTTACGTGGCGAAGCTCAGGCCATCAGGCCAGATAGCATTCAGGCAATCAGGTAGCAATGTGTCACCGCCTCATTCAAAGTGCGGAAAATTCGAGTTCACGTTGTATGATCCCTGGTTTCTCAGATCAGGGACTTACCAAGAACGCCGATAATTGACAGCTAGACACAGGAAACAAATCGGTATTCCATGGACGAAAATAATTATGAAATGAATAGCCGAAATATCAATATTAGCTAAAGAATATTACGAGTTCAACGAACAATACTCTTCTATTGGACAGAAATACCAAAGTAGACAAATGGCTGCGAAGCTAGAAGAGAAATTTTATGGACTGAAAGACATCAAGTGTTACAAACGTAGAGTAGGTTTTTGTGCGCTGAATTAATTTTTTAAGACATACTCTAGGAGATTTTATAGCAATGTGACTCAAACATCAAAGAACTGCACTGTTCTCTTTGAAATGAAGATGTCGAGACGTTTTGGACAGGAATCTGGGAAGAAGGCATATCCTACAAGCGACGCGTGCTTTCGCTTTATGACGAGTTTATGACGCAGACGAACTTGTGAGAACAGTCGAAAATATACAGGAATCCTCGGAAGGAGACATCATCCAAGGACTTAAAACCATAAAAAACTAGAGCAACAAATTGACAGTATTAAATTCCCGTCTGACCAATTAATGGAATCTTAGAAAACCTTAAACGAACTCTCAGTATGGCTTACATGCGATATCACGTAATTTGCAATATCGTACACGTATCTGCAATTTAAAAGAGGACGTAAGTTTGGTACGGAATTATTTCACAACTTTTCATATAGGATCCATTTTTGTTACCCTTACAGTTATGATGCGCATACGTGTTATGCCATTTAAAAACATAATGAATAGAACCCCTGGGAAAAAAGACATTCACTCTTGTTTCCCTCATTAGCGGCTCTGATGAGGGTTGTGTATCCACTCATTCTTACGTTTAGTTCATTTTCGTTTAAAGTACTTAGCATCTCCTAGAATCGGCTGTAAGTTAACACACTCTTAACGAAATCCTCTGAAGTTCTTTTAATTCCAGTAGGCAGTTTAATGGCATATCATAATCGAATGATTATGAAATTTTTAATTCAGTCATTTTTGAATTTGTGTGACGCTCCGTGCCCTAACTTAATCTCTATTTCCCTTTTACACCACAGCATACCCTTCATCACTTCGCTGTGATGTGTAAACCCATTGCAACTGACTACCCTCTCCTGCCGTTAGTGTCTCGTAAGATCATGGCGGCTGCTGCACCCTCTTACTGGAAGGGACGTTTGCTGGCGGCCAAGTGGCTCACGTAGCAACCCACAGACCCAAGACAGAGCTCACTCCCCCGGAATTCGCACAGCATTCGGGCAAGGGGAGGATTGGAAAGGAATTGGTTGTTAAAGGTGATACGTGGTAGTTGTGATAAGCCACACCCCGCCACAGTAGTAAAGTAATCATCCATACCTAAGGCGGGATTCGAACTCGCGGCCGCCGTGACCAGGCCAGGCACGAGGGGTAAGCGCAAGGGATATCAACGTATTCAATAAAATAGTCACCGACTTATGGTTCGGGGCATGAACTGATATCACAGCAGTGCCTCTGACCGGGAGAGTCTAGAGTTCCAATCCCGATAATTGCGATGGCAGGATTTTCGACAGCAGCTACATAGCCAGGTCGAATTCGCTAGGCCGGCTGCTCTCATCGGTACATTTTGTGGTTTCTTCAATCAACACAAGGCAATTGCCGGAACAGTTCACTAACAAATGGACCGCGCGCGATCTTTCTTTCCTCTTCCTTGCCTTATACCCACCCCTTACTAACACACACTTGCACTAACGGCCACACGGCCACAAATATCGGGAGACCAGTTGGAAGCTCAGAGCTTGTTATGGTTGGGAAGTTGCCTCGCTGGTAGGAGATGCCTGGTTGTGAAAACCCCCACTAGACGGCGTGTAGATCGGAGCCGGATCTGACTATCCAGCGGGGGAAGATCACAGCCACCTTTCCATAAAGAAACATGCACTACACTTACGGGAATACAACCGTTATCCGTTGACACGCCCGGAAAGACGAAATTATCAATCAATGAATGAAATATTCCGTTTTTAAAAGTAACATCTTGAGTAAAACAATGAGCTTTCGCTCGAGGGTATGCAAGTGCGCATTGCGTGAATTGGCAGGGCCTCTCCGCCCCGCGCATCTCATCGGGGAGCAACGGTGAACAGTGGCTGCCTATCTCTAGAGATGGTAGGTTTTAGCAATTGCTAAATGTTACCAAACGCTGAACAATTAACTTAAACTCCGATTTAAACATAGTGTCCCTTCAACGGCATGAGCTAGAAGGAGAGGGGATGCTGCCATCCAATTGGAGCTTAAATTCTAAAATTTTAAGGCGAAATTAAGCTCTCGATTGGAATACAGCGTCCTCCTCGCCTTCTAGCTCGTGACCTTGAATGAACACTACACTGCGATTTTCGCAAGTCTGCTCCTGGCGGGTATCAGCTGTCGACAGTTTCATCCAATCGGGACATTGAACGTCACCATAGTGACGTCACTGTCGACCTTCAAGCTCGCGATTGGATGAAACCGTCAACAGCTGATACCTGCCGGGAGAAGGGTTGCATAAATCGCAGAATATGTTTCAATCGGAGTGTATTGAGTGAACTCATTTTTATCATTGCTCCACGCACACTGACAAAGAGTTGAGCTCCGGTAGAAACCGCTGATGGCAGGCAGGGCTCAGGGCACGGAGCACCGCAGCGGCTGATAAGAGCCCCGCTCGCTCGCGCATAATGGACTGCACCTTCGGCGGCGGCGGCGGCGGCGGCGGCGGCGGCGGCGGCGGCGGCGGCGGCGGCGGCGGCGGCGACAGGCGCGCCGGCCTCCGCTCATTTGTCAGCGCGGATCGCGCGCGCGCTCCAGCCGAGGACAGCGGGCGCAGCGCAGCGCAGCCACCGCCCCCGCCCACCCCCTCGCCCCATCGCTCATCACTGGCCCCTCGCCCGCAGAGGACGACCGGGGAAACCTTCACGCTTTGGAATATAGATACAATACACGCTTTAATATTGCACATGAAAATGATAATGAAAAAAATCATGCATGCACTACAGTGTCACACTTTTTTGGGAAATTTGCCCCGCAGATGAGAGATACGTGGTTTGGGGAAAATCCACACAAGCCGACGAAGTTCGGCGCAGATCTCGGCACCCTGAGGGAGCCGCCACCTCCATAAAAGCATGCACTACATTTACGGGACAAATGTCGTTAGCAATTGATTCGCCTGGAACCATCAATCAAACGAAACTGAATGGAGTCAGGCTTTGACTCCCCAGAAACGGAAAGTGGAAAGGTATTGGCTGGGAAGAAAATGTGATGGAAAACTAACAGCAGGTTCTATTTGGATAGTGTAGTTCATTAGCGATTTTTAAACAAGATTAATCAGTTTCTTCCAACGTTTAAGTTGATTTCTTTACCTGCGCTACTTAAAATATTCGACAATAATATACTGTTCTGAGGGAGAAAGTAGGGAAAACTAAGGGAAAACTGAGGGAAAACTAACAGCAGATTGCAGTTCCCGTTTACTTCCGTATTTCAATCAAAACAAAACATGAAATCACCTATCCCGAGCATCTTCTTACCTCAGCGACTTAACACACACAATTCCGAAATGTATCGGGTCGCGAAAAGAGGAAGGGGATTAGCTGAGAAGCAAGGGCGACTAAGGGAAATTTGACTGCGGGATGCAGTCGGGCGATTCCCGCGCGCCCGACGTCCGCTGTGTGCCCCGCTGGCTGCCCGCGAGGCAGACGAGAGCGGCCTCTTCAAAGGGGGCCAGGCGGCGCGGAGCAGCCCCGACGTAAATGAAGTATTGTTCCGCGGCGGAGAGAAGGCGTTTCAAGTAGTCACGCGGGATCTCGGAGGGCACTTTTAAATCAACGTGTTCGCTTTGGCCCTCCTCGAAATATTTCACGGAATAAGGCACTATTGTTTTGAACAAGCCCGTTCTGACGTCTTGCTGCTTCTATTCCTTCACGTTGCGGTACCGAAGGTTGAACCTTCGTAAGCTAACTTCCTTATGAATACCACCCCTCGGAATGCGTGTGATGGAATCTTATGTTTATTTACTACAATTTTTCGACGAATGATGGCTTATCATAACTCACTATTTTTTATTTTAATTTTTTTTTATTTACTTCGCTGGAATGGTGGTATTGCAGGGAATTAGGGTAGCTACGACCAAGAGAAAGGTACATCAATGTTGGCTAGAATCCAAAGTTAGGCACGATTAAATGAATTATTGAGTTATTTAAATAAATATAATTAATTCTTCCACGTGTCGGATATTTTTCATCGCGAGTTCCTGTCATGGAAGCCATTTCAAACCCACTTCTCATGGAAACCATCACATTATCAACTTTCATGTTATTTTTTATCAGTTTCCACGCAATGTGAAAACAAAATGGTAAGGGAAATTATGTTTGATACCGCGAAGAAGGGACATGCTGAGCATGAATTGCAGTTGTTGACAGTAATAATAATAATAATAATAATAATAATAATAACAACAATAACAATAATAATAATAATAATAATAATAATAATAATAATAATAATAATAATAATAATAATAAATACGTGTTCCTAATTTAAATATTTTCTGAACATTTTCAGAAGCTCTCAACGAATTTATTGAAGAAGGTCCGTGTATTCCATTTTCTAGTTGCTGCCAAGACGTCGTTCCTTTGAGAATAAACCCCCTCGGGAACCAAGTCGGCGTTTGCTCAGCCAGTGACCCAGCGCGGCCTGAGGAATCCAGGAAGAGGATGTGCGCCTTTCGGTGACGAGGGTGAGAGCCGCGCACGCGAAGCACAGTAGCAGGCGCTCGGCGGTAAAAGTGTCACCCGGGGGTAAGCACCGAGAGCCCGGCGACGGCGCCGCTAAGCCAACAGCGCTATCGCAGCGCCGCCGCCGCCCCCGCAAACACGCGCGCTCCCACGAGACGCCCCGCGCTCCGCACGCGCTCCCACCGCCCCTCCGCCCGCCCCGCCCCCATCGCCCACCACACCACCCTCAACATCGCCTTCCACGCCGCCCAGCCCACCGCCCACCACACGGCCCTCCACACCGTCCCCAATGGTCCACCTGGCCCCCTACCGCCCCCCACCACACCGCCCACATCACCGCCCACCGCACCGTCCACCGCACCGCCCACCGCACCGCACCGCCCACCGCACCGCACCGCCCCGCCCACCGCACCGCACCGCCCACCGCACCGCCCACCGCACCGCCCACCGCATCGCCCACCACACCGCCCACCGCACCGCCCCTCCACACCGCCCCTCCACACCGCCCACCACACCGCCCACCACACCGCTCACCACACCGCTCACCACACCGCTCACCACACCGCCCACCACACCGCCCACCACACCGTCCTCAACATCGCCTTCTACTCCGCCCAGCCCACTGCCCAACCCACCGCCCACACTACCACCCACCACCGCCCACCACACCGCCCACCACACCGCCCACCGCACCGCCCACCGCACCGCCCACCGCACCGCCCACCACACCGCCCAACCACACCGCCCAACCACACCGCCCAACCACACCGCCCAACCACACCGCCCAACCACACCGCCCAACCACACCGCCCAACCACACCGCCCAACCACACCGCCCAACCACACCGCCCAACCACACCGCCCAACCACACCGCCCAACCACACCGCCCAACCACACCGCCCAACCACACCGCCCAACCACACCGCCCAACCACACCGCCCAACCACACCGCCCAACCACACCGCCCAACCACACCGCCCAACCACACCGCCCAACCACACCGCCCACCACACCACCCAACACCGCCCACCACGCCGCCCACCACACCGTCTACTTCTATGCCCATTACACCACCCAGCATCACCCCATCCCCCCATTACAACGCCAACCACGCCACCCACCCCGCGACCCACTGCACCGCCCGCCCCGCCGTCCCCCATGGCCCACCTAGCTCCCTACTACCCTCCACCGACCCTACCGCCCTCACCGCTGTGCAATAAACGGTGAATGCCATTCCCGGAAGTTCTACGCTACTTCAGAAGGCAGTATGTTGTAACAAGATTCGTTGTTACAGTATCATGGATCTGGTATACTCCAATGGTTCTTTTTTTTTTTTTTTCGTATATACCAAAAAGGAGTCAGTGATGGACCCCTGTCTATTACACTGGCCAACAGTCCATATATTTCGCGCTTAAAATAGAAATTTCTGATTCATTTGACGATGGAAAAAATAAAAATTACATTTAAAACTTGCTGTTAGCTCTTGGTTCTTAGATATAGCCCATATCACTTATGAGGAATTTATACAAAATTTAACACCTGGTGATTGTGTTGGCACATCTGAGCTCAGCAGTGATGGGTGATTGATAATTTGTATTACTCTGCATGGCATGCCCAGAAAGAAAAGGCGGACTGTAAAATACCACAACACACGAGCAAAGAGGAAACGTTATCCTGAATGAGTCTTTTTTTAGGAGACTCAAGCTGTAACATCCGAGTTAGACGTAAAACTCTGGTCATATTCATTATTTTAGACTCCAAATTAGGGTACTTTTACTTTTTTCAGAAAATAAAAAATTCTAAAATACTAAACTACTGGAAATTAGGATATCTTAAAAAGTAGAGCGAACAAAAGAAAACTATTGTCATATTCATTTTTCTCGATCATAAATTACGGTAGTTTTTTCTATTTTGAGAAAGATAAGAATTCCAGAGTGCATGTTTAACAGTGTTATCTTCCTTTATCATTGTTTCGGTAAGGAGTTACTGTTTCACCGTTTAGGAATTTTACAGAACTTGACAATTACTAAGGAATAACTGATTTTTGCAACGGAGCGTCCCCGACAGCCGACCAATAACTGTGAAATTAAACGGAGAGGGAATGGTAGAGCAGTGCCTGTTATCGGTTTTAAAGCCACTGCTCGAAAGCTCTTTATTCATTCGAAAGTTCATGCAGTTGGGTGTTTGACGATAATAGAGCCGTCGATTATTGAATTTGTTTCCGTGGAAATCAGTGTGGCCTGGGATTCTCTTGGCAAATTTGTTTCTCAAAGAACTCGCCCTCCTCCGAAACGAGGAAGAACTGAAAAGCGCTTGAGAGACGAGTGGGACAATATCCCTCAAGGACTCCTCAATAGCTTGGAAGACAGCATTAATAACAGAAGCCAATGTGCATTAATGTCCGACGAGGATAGACATCTTAGTGAAGTACCACATTTACTGATACTAAAGTATAATGCAATTGCGTAAAAACTCCTAAATGTAAGTTTTTCATAAACATTAGAACAAACAATTTTATTTTCTGAAATGGTGTTGAGCCTCCAACCACCTGTTTCTCACACTGATGTTGTGTAACTTCATTAACACTTGTTCACTAACGTAACACATAATAACCAAATACCTAATAAATTTTACTATAATTGTGTTATTTATGTTCAACTTCACGTCATAATTAACGTTTCTGAAGTTAATTAGTAACTGCTTGGCTGCTCATCTTCCCTGTTTCACCACACTGGTGAGCAGTAATGGAGTCAGAGATTGATAGGATACTGCTACGTTGAACTCGCGTGATACATTGCTTGAAAGTATTTTGATTGCGATAACAATATTTTACATTTGTTTGCGAATTTTCACTAAATGTCTCTATTTTTATGGCCTGAACAGATGAATATATTTTTCTTCCTCATATTCCCTTCATATGAAGATAATGTAAAGTAATTCTGCGGGTTTGTGGGACCCTGAATCCGTAAAAGTAAATATTTCTTTCTCTTTTACTATTATTAATGTCTCGAAAGCTTATTGTATTCACATATTGACAATTTTTGGCTCTTGGTAACGAAATATGTTTTTCACGATTTATTTATCTATCCGCCCATTACAAATTTTTCTTTCCTTTTTTGTCGAATTGAAATGCGCTTATAACACGACGCCGTTTCGGTTTTCGTTAAATGTTCTGAATGTTTGAAAATTGCGAAATTTAACCTTTTTTTCGATTTTCGCCCACAAGTACAATACTGAAGATGTATTTTATTAATGAAATGTTGTTTTCCAAATTAGTGTTTAAAATAATGTCAAGTACAACTTTTTGAAAATATAAATCGTTTTTCGGTAATTTTGAGTGAAATAACTACAATATAAAACTAGTGGCAAATAAGCGGCATTCTGAAACTTTTCATTCGCTTAGTGTCATTACCCAACGATTACTAATTTGTTTTAAAATGTTGGCTTAGCATAATGTAAAGATCATTATTAAATCTAAGCAGAGAACATCTATTTAGTGCGCTGAATATTGAAAGAAAAGACTGTAAAAAAATTCAATTTCGCAAATGTATCTGAAACCGTAAGTTAGTGAAGTTGGGCGGTTACGATGGAATGTAGATTGCGGAATCCTTAGTACAACATTCACACACATATGTATGAGATTAAGATGAAATAACATATTGGCAGTTGTTGCATTACGGCTCCTGCAATAGAACACACACGACGCTTTACTAAGATGATCTTGATAGTGACCTTCTGACGACACGTCGAACTGGTATCCTGGTATACGTTCCAGCACATGCTTGAACTTAGGAACGCGAACAGGAAATACACCACTGTACTCCGCAGTGGCCTTAGTTTGAGAATGCAACCATTCCGAGCCGCAAGTTGATTTGAACAAGGATTTGAAACTGAGATTTACGATTTTACTGTCAGTAGTCAGAGTTACGATTTTACTGTCAGTTCAGTTCACAGTTTGCAACTCGTAACATTCGATTCGAGCAAACTACTTAGATACGTAATTACCCCATTATAACAGAAATGTATTGAGCACATGCACAATTGTGCGATTGTCGTGTTTGTCTTGAATAGAGCTTCGAAACTGAATGATGCGATACATTATTAAGTGGGCAGCGGTACATCCGTGCACCATGGGGACTCATCAGACTAAGTATCTTACGGGAGCACGAAGTAAGCGTTTTGGTTTGTGAATAGAGTTGGGACTAATCGCCCAATCAAATGAGCGTATTTGAAATGTTCTGGAAGCTTCAAGACGGCAAATAGTCTTAGGCAGTTAAAATTCGTGATCGGTTCGCCAAAAACTAGGTAGAGGTACGTGGCAGCCCCATTCACAGAAATCGCGCGCAGTTAACTTATAGGATTGATAAAAAACGGGGCCAGCTTATGGGGAGTGTGGGTTTTCACTGAAAAAGTTAGAAAAGTTTCACGATTTCATTAAAATAGAAAGCCCTAAAAATATTATTTCATGTTGTTCAGTACATGTCTCGACCACTAATGGCATGAGGGAGGATCACACATTCACTCTATTCACTGGGAACGCAGAATTGATCGGTTCCTGAAAATGTAATTGAAATGTTTTATATCTACCAAGATGTGTACATGTGTGTTGTGGGGAACTATGTAAAGAAATCTTTCCGTTCATCTGAACTGACCACAATAAAAAGTGAAGTTGAAAAGTGAAAATGATAACATTTAAAAATCCCCAAATTAATGCCAGATATTTTTCCCTTAAACAAAATATGTTCTAAAAAATCAGCTCTATAAAAAAAAGTAATGTACATTTTTTGAACACAAACGAGTAGTTTTTTGGTAGTTTGAACTAGAAATTAATGCAATTTATAGAAAACAAATTTAAAAAATCTCTCTAAACTCTTTCAACGGGTAGAGCAAGGAACGTTTAAAAAAATGGCGCAGGTCTCATTTTCGCAGAACTCTCCGAATTTTGGGAAATTGCAAATCTAGAAACAATGGGAGAAGGTATACGTTGTTGAGCAGCACTAGATTTGTTGTGTAGTGTTGTAGAACTACTACGAGTACTTTCACACTCTCCCCGCTATTATCTGTGTATTTACATGTCGCATATTAATATTATTTAGCGGCGGAGATGGTCACTAGCTCTTTAGCCGGGGGTGTAGCGACCACGGACAGGTTGTGCTATCCCTCACAGGGGGGGGGGGGGGGGCACGACGCCGAGTCGCGAGCGTGCGCTGGCGCCGCGACGCGGGCAGCGGGCGGACAGGGGGGCGCGCACGCGCCAAATCTGAGTTGACACGCGGCTAATAGCGCGAGCCCACGAGGCTGGGCGGGGCGGGGGGCGGCGTGGGAGCGGCGATAGCGCCTCAGCTGCGCCTCCGACGGCGGGTGGCAAAAGGTGAGGGGCGATGGCGGGGGAGGGGGGCGGTATCACCCCCCGAGCGCACACCGCCCCGTTGCACGGCGGCGCCCTTCCCCCCCGTGTTTGCAGCTCCGCCTGTAAATCACCGCCCGGCCAGACCATTACCGCGTCACCGCCACCTGCCCGTTCGTGGCGCACGCCCTCGCCCCCGCCCCGCCCCCGCCCCCCGCGCTCAAAGAAGGCCGCGCCGCTGCGATGCGCGGTGACGCCGCGTCACGCTCGTTTTGGCCGAGGGATTTCCGTTATTGAGTCATTCTCCAATGCACTCGCCAGGGAGAATTGCCACTGACATAACCGGCTCACGCAAGCTCCCAAACGTTACTACAGTCTCTCCTGTTGTTAACGCAACCTTCTACAATGCACTAACGAAGAAACAACGAATCATTGCACTGATATTTGGAAGACTTTGGGAACAAGTGAGCATGATACGTGAGCAGTCTAAAACAAGCCAACCACATTTCTGGGCCCCCTTTTCCATGGAACGTTCTATATTTACGTATGACGTATTTTAATAAAAAATAAATAAAATATATTACACAGAAAATTAAATTATAATATTAATGATTACTACTAATAATTAGACGAATTTACTGAACTAATTACAGGATTGCCAGACCTGGGGACCATTTTCCTTAAATGTATAATAAATTCAGCAATTTACGGACTTTGATAAATTAATTTAAGTTATAGCGAAAAAAACTGTAATTAATGATTTTGTTTATTGTAATTTTTAAAACGTTACTTTTGCATAATTTGATAACGAATTCAACTGTTTTTAAAGGGACCGAAATTAAATTTCAAGAAAATGTCAGGTTGATGGGGAATTAATGGATTGATAATATTTACGCAAAAATGTTTTATTACATATGGATATATAACGTAGTTATGGATAACCATTATGAAAATGCTCAGAGGGGCCACAGTCCCCATGCACCCCGCTACGTACTTCTATGCAAGTAACAAACGAACTATAATTGCAAATTGATAGCTCCTTGAATTTTGAACTATTATTTGTTGATGATATTACGGTTTATTTTCGGAAGGAGGTTATTGTAAACATATTACCTGTTGTTAATGGAGGGTCGCGCCCAAATGAAGTTGCAGCATGCATAAAATATCAGTAATATGGAGAAATGTCTAATTGCTACACGTAACATAAAACATGAGGGCCATTGCCGGAAGTGCAGTATTCCCAATGAGTTTGTTTATGTGGAAGAGGAGAAAATTAAACAATGATATTTGTGTAATTATTTAACAACAACCCTTCGCGAAACCACGAAAAATAATACTTATTAATAATAGATGTACATATGGACATCTCAACACAAAACAGAATTCTTGGTTGTGCAAGAGGTAAATTCTAGCACCAAAAACCGCTCAAATGAATTATATTAACGCGAAAATCCTTCAAAAACTCATAGAGACATATATAATAATATGTACCAGTCATGGTTACATAGTGATACCATGTGTAACCAAGACGAGGCGGTCCACTATACAGTACAGTGTTTAAACGTTATTAGTCGGAGAGACTCATCGTGATTTATCCCAAAATCGGAATACCCTTCTTAGAAATGTAGACCTAAACGTAACGTAATCTAATCTGAAGACGTAGGCTTCCGCGGCCAGAGTCATGTAAATGATCTTGGCTGTCCGGGAGACCTAACAGCGCAGACCAGCGCTGAGGAAGACCATGACAAGAGAGTCGAGACGTCGGCAACACAGCCTTCGACGCAGCGACACCCGTTCGGCCAAGTTCATTTACGTAATATAATCTGCTTGAGAGTCACTGCAGTACAACGAAGCATGTTAAGTAAAGCTGTTATTCTTATCGGTTGCGCTAAAGGAGAAAAAACGTTTTCATACAAAGAATTCCAATAATACTCAGAAACTACCAGTTTCAGTTCAAGAGACTTCAGTTCAACGAAAATCAATCAAAGCAGACGTTTTTTAAAGTAGGGGTAGATTTATGTTAATTTTTTTAGTAATTAGTATATGTAGCATGTTCCCGAGTAAGTGATTCCAAAAAGCCCTGTATACACTCGTCGGAGCTTTATATAACAATATCATTGTAATATTAATTTTCAAAAAATTGTCAAATAATTAATTTTAAACTTTATTTCTATTTTTTAAATTAACCTGTCTAAATTAATTCCAGTCTCTATGGAAACGAAGTTACTGGTACTGCTAGTTTAGAAATAATTAAATATTAACTTTTCAATAACAACTTACGGATATCCTAACTGGATGACCTAACCAAGCTTTTCATATATTTTTTTAGATCTGAACCACTCAAGGGTAGTTTTTTTTTATTTAATGATAAACCGGCACTTGATTTTACCATACATTAGAATATGCAATTTATCCCTTGAAATAAACTTGCGTAATTTGTTCACAACATAGGAAACTCAAGGTTTCAAGAAGAGTGAGAGATAAGCGAAAAGAAGATTCAAGATATGTGATACATGAACTGGAAGGCAAATGAAGAAAAACAGAATTTTGCATTTTGTGACTGCTATGCAAATGAAAAGTGAATGGCAAATGGTGCTAGCAGCATCATTATAAAAGTGGAATTATCTCGAGTGTCGAGTCCGTTTTCTGATAGGGGACGCGAGTAGAGGCGCTGACGGGTCGGATTCCAGCGGTATGGCGTCGTCGTCACCGCGTGCACCCGTGAGGGGCGCCGGCCGCCGATAAATCGTCCGGAAAAGGTTAAAGTTAACACGTCGCACACTCCAGCGCCTTGTCTCCCGCCCGTGGCAAAAACCGTGTGTACGTCTTAAGGGCGGCTCCACACAATCGTCATTTCCCGCACACCGAGCTACTGCTCGCTCAATCCCGAGCAGCTGATGTATTCGGCGATTGTTCGCCGTCCTTTGATGTGTGCAAAAGATCGACAGGCGATGGGTAGGGCGTGCACCGAATGTTCGTCGCTGGGCAAATAGCAAGCAACTCATCTACACTACTTGGGATTCGGCGAGCGGTCGCTCGCTACTCGCCGAATACCGAATGTGTGGAGCTTCCCTAAGGGAAGTGAGAGTGATTGGGATGAATGAATGATTATGTATATAATGAAACAAATAGGAATGATGCATGAATGGAGAAAAAGGTACTAAGAAACGAGCAAGAACATTACTTAGTATTAAGGGGGGGGGGAGAAATTGTTCAAGCTAGGTTGGCAAAAGTGCTTACGTACAATTAGATTGAGCTAAAATTAAGTTAGTTTTAGTTAGCTATTAAGAAAAGCACTCCTCTCTTAGCTGCTTTACCGAAAGGAAGGAGCATAATGTAACCCAAATCACGAAAATAAATTCCCACCTCCTCAGAGGTACTGTGGAGGGGAAATTGAAAAACACCCGTCTGCCCGGCTACCCTAGTACCCCCCCCCCCCCCCCATCGCGGCTCATGATATGTGATAGGAGGCTGGTCAGAAACGTGTCTTTCGACGACATAGCAGGTTGTGGGCCTAATTACAGGACAAAATTGATCGGAAGAAATAGTAAGTTGGTTGTCGGAGAGGCATCGCAATCTGTTCATTTCGGCTGGCCTTCTTCGCTATTTTCCAAAACATTCTACGTGTTTTCGGGGCAGTCAAACCGGCATTAATTGCAAGGAGGATGCGCGTTAGGTATGTGTTTAGGGGTTCAAATCAAACTATTCATCATTTATAATTTTTAAACATTGGGAAAAAATGCGGGGAGAGAATGCGGCTTAGTGACTGAAACAAAAGTCAACAAATTGAAAACAAAATTTGTTTCTTCGCAATTAACTGTACGTAATTAAAAGAAGCTTGTTGATTAAACAATTAAGCAAACTGTTATTTTTACTCTTGTTACATATTTTGTATTCTCCTGAATTTCTGAAGAACTAATGAAGCAATAGCCATCTTTCGCCATTTTAAGCTGCATAGTTTTCTTTGAATTCCTGCTCGCTTTGGAAGTAAGTTATTACGATAGAGAAGCTACCTTCATGATTCTGCTTGTTTTGAATAAAGCTTGTTTGTTTCACACTTAATTTCCTTACAATTGGCTTTTTACTTTGATTACTTACTTTTGTCTAAATTTAAAGTGAAGCAAACAAAATAATAACCTACGTGAAATTGCAATTCTTGTTAAAATGCTACCCGTCAATTTTTCGTCAACGGTCGCCCTTTCTGGAAATGATTTCCGAGCGAATTCTCCAAACGAATAAACCTCCGGGTCGCAGTACAATGCCGGAGAAACAATAAGGGCGGCCGTGAGCAATAATCAAAGCGAGGGGGGAGTCGTTCAATTTAGGGGAAGAAAATGGCCCCCGCGCCCCGGGCGAGCGGCGCGGGCGCGGGCGGGGGCGGGGGCGGGGGGCCGGTGACATTCCTGAAGCGCTCCGCGGCGCAGGCCGGGTGACGGGGAGAGGACGCGAGGGCGGGGGGGGCGAGGGGGGGACAGGGGGGCGGTTGCGGCTGCTGATGGCATCGGCGCGGCCGGGGGTCGAGGGTGGCCACTTCTGCGCCGGCTGACACCATGATGGACGAGCGCGCAAATGGTGCGGATTTGTTTCTATAGAAGTCGCTGCAGCAGCCGCCGCCGCCGCCGCCGCCAAGGGAAGACGAAGACTGCAGAGGGAGGGTGTGTAGGGGGTGCGAGACTCAACCCCCTCCCCTCCCCCACCCTCCCCCCCGAGGCGGTTGGGGTAGCGGAGGTAGAAAGGCGGATAGTCGCATCCACTAAACGTGGCTCTGAAGTCGTCTAGCAGGGTGATGTCAAGGAATTGAGTCGTTCATTAGATAGATTGATTGATTGTTGTCACGTCAACGACTGAGGGCTGTCGTTAATCCCGTACGTTTAGTGTATGTTTTCCACGGGAGGTGGCGGTGATCTCCCGCTGCGAGGCGCGATCCGGCGCCGACCTACAGTCGGCTAGCGGTTTTCCGTCAACCAGCCCACCAGCGAGGCACCGCCCAAGCTGGGAAATACTGGTAGCTCCCGACCAGTCTCCCGGCATATGTGGTAATATAGTGAATGTTAGTGTAAGTGTGTGAAAGGGGTGAGGATAGGACAAGGAAGAGGAAGAAAAGATCGCGCGTGTTTCCTGACCAGTTTGTTAGAGTAGTGTTCGTTTATTAGAGAATTCAGTCATTCATTAGAGAATTAGGAAATGAATCCTTTAAACGAACAATGCTTCTCCTTGAATATGAAGCAATCGCGATGATATGAGAATAATTCTACATCATAAAACATGTAATATTTAGTCATTTAATTTTGCATTACTTTTACTTGTGTCTCAAGAGGTTTATCGGTACACCAATATGCTTCTACTTCTCGTAGTAGCCAAATAATGGATAACCAAGTACAATCATCTTGACCTTTTCACTACATAAATTGTGTCGAGTTATGAAATACTCCTGCAACTGTGTCGGATTTTAAAAACTTCCGAATATCTTCCGATGCAACGTAGAGAATGAATCCCCCCACAGAAAGAAATTGTTTCACATCGAGCTGAGAGTCGTCTTCCGCGAATGGGGGGATCCCCTCCACAGGGTTCCCGACGATCTCCAATTTGGACAGAGTTTATGTATCAAAGTACATTGTGACTGAAACAATGAATTAAGTAAAATTAATATTTATAGCAAATCTCTGGTCAATAGCGTAATGAGAAACAATGTCTGAAGAAGTCAGAAGATTCATGATCTTCACAAGATATCTGTAAGAAAATACCTAATCGAATTTATTTAAATCAATGAATTTATTTTAATAATTCTCTGAATATTTCTCTGAATTTGAAAATATCTAATTACTGCAAATTCTATCATCTAAATATTATGTAGCAAGAATTTGTTCTAATTTTCCTAACTGTTTCTAGCACGAAACCGATTTCTAGCACGAAAACAGTATGAAAAATATGCTTTTGCAGTCAAGAAACAAGTATTTTAAAAAAATCATACATCAAATACTCGTGAAATATTTTAACATTGATTTAAATAAACTGCTTGACTTTATTAGTGAGTCAGATATGTTTCTACAGTGTGAGAAAAGTTGTTAGAAGCTATTATTCACTCATTTTCACTCATTCTAATGACTGAAGAACCGGGAGGGCGAGTCCTGATGGAATTCCGACACCAACTATTTACATTGTTGAATCGTATTTAACCCATCTTGCGGTCAGCTGCTCAGATCGATAGTTTAGCGGGGGATTTCAGATCAATAACGGGTACCCTAACAAACGGACCAGGGTTCGTACGCAGTCGTTCCTTCGTCTTTCTTGAGTTCGTAGGCTTCCGCCTACGGAGTCCGTGCATTCTTGGCTATCCGGGATGAGCCGCGTTTTGTTCAATTGTACTGATGTTTCGGCCATCTTGCTGTGGTCTTCTTCTGAGCTATACTGCTGCAGTATAGCTCTGAAGAGGGTCACAACAGGATGGCCGAAACGTCAGCACAATTGACCGAGACGCGGCTCATTCCGGATAGCCAAGAATGCTTCGTCTTTCTTGCCCTATCCTCCCCGCGTACGTACACTTTCTCACTTACATGCTCTACATTACTACTCACGACGGCAGCTCAGTGAGGAGCTCAGAGCTTGTTGCAGCTGAGACAGTGCCTACTGGCAGAGATACTTGGAAAGGGACACACCGCAACCCGATGGGACGTGCAGGTTGGACCGGATTCCCAAGAGTTCCAGTGAGTGAGCAAAAGAGCGAACACTCATGTACAGCATGCACTTTACTTTTATGGGAGCAACGACCGTAGCAGTGTACGCGTCCGGAAGTATTAAATTCTCACGCACTCATCACTAACTAAAACCGTGAATTGAATCCGAAAACGGATTATTTTTTAAGAGACTTTTACCTAAAATGGCCGTGGAGTAGTTCTAAAATCCATTATAAACCATATACATTGTTTATTTTGTAATTTACAAGTTACCAGAAATATTTTTCATATTTGTAACATTCAGAAACATTTCAACTTTCCCCCCGCCAGTAACCCTGGCGAGGCGGGAGTTTATTTTCTTGGGGTACAACATACGCCGCAGCTCTACGGCTTATGCGGCAAAGAAGGGGGCAGAACTTACTTACTAACTTATTTCTAACTTAACCTATGGATGAAGCCGGCACTTTGGCCGGCAACCTAAGATTAACACAAGACTGGATTTTTTCAGACTTCAGGCTTATTAGTTTTCTTGGGTAACATTTCATTGAACGAATATAGAATAAGGGAATGGTGTACAAACAAATATAACATGAAGAGGAAGATGATGTTCTGTATAAACTGCGAAAACTTCATGAATAATAATTAAATAGAGCAGTTAAAATACATTTTGATAAAACAGAATACGTTCCGTAGGAAGCTTAGGACACAGAATTGCATAGGGGAAAAGCGAAGACTTCCAGTGTAGAAGATGAACCAGAAGTGAAATCCTGCCATGACGGATAAAATTTGAACAAAAATAATTTAAATTAATAACTCAAGCTGCTGGATATGTTACTGATGTAATCGAGGCTTCATCCTTATGTTGAAAGTCGGCACACTTTTGGTTTCGACTGTTCTTTAAAAGAAAATCTCTGCCTTTATTTATGGCGAAATCGTCGAAACTGACAATGGTGCCTATAGGTGTCTCAGGAACCTTAGATTATATAATATTCACAACAGCTGACATTACAATATATGAGCGAAGAAATCGAATAGGCAACTCAAGAATCCTGTGATGAACATTTGTTGCACCTCGTAAAAATATAACTTTCTTTCAGTCGCTCGGATTGGCAACATTACGTGCTTGTATAATTTTAAAAATTGTAACGAATTTTTATTTTACTTAATTTCTATTTTTTCTTACCCCTTTTGGCCATATAATATTCTCTCTCTCTCAATTCTATATTAATAAAATTCGTTTTTTATTGCAATAAATTCAATTTCCTAGTCGTAATACATGTTTTAAAAAAATGAAAAATGCCACTGAAGTGGAAAAAGAGAAATTCAGAGAAAATCGTTCCTTAAAAAAATCAATCTGCAGCCCACGAAGTTTGACAGGGAGAGGGGAAAGTTTAAACAGGTGGATAAGCATGTCCAAATATCATAATCTGTTGTTTAAAGACATGTGAAGATGTAATGACAACGACATTTTTCATGATAAATTGGTATGTTGTATGGATGTACTCCAGATCAGTCAATTTTACGAAATTTAAATTACGAAATTTTACGAAAATTCTTATACAGCTGTACATGCCTGTGCATTTTAGAAAAGTATAAGTTAGAGGTGTTACAAAAGCAGATTGCTTCGCTGTACATTTCAGAAAAAAATATTAAACGAAATTCCCGCCTGTAATATTTTTATATATCCACACAACATGAATTCAATCTACACAAAAAATCAAAAAAAGTAATTTGCCATATTTCGGACCTATAAAAAACACTTTTCCGGTATCAGGAAGCCACAAATTGAGTTTTTGTGTCCATAAACGACGGTAAGAAATAGGTAGCCTTTGTAGAAAGTTATTCGACTTTCAGTTCACAATGCCGGACATCTTCGTTGAACTTCGAGAGACCTGTCAGAGAGTGGCGCTGAAGAAAATTTTAAAGCGTAAGGGGTGTACGATGGAGAGCAGGATGTTGGTTGGTAGACAAAAGAAAGCTTTGCACTAAAATTGGAAAGTCAATTCATAAAGACTACTAAATTGTGTTAACAATACAAAGGTTGATGATTAAATGTACGTGAACTGTAAATTGTTAGCCTTATAGCCCTGACGAAGGCTCAATAAAAGCTGAAATGTTGGCGATTTAAGAATTGTTTTCTTTGCCTCACTTAAACCTGTTCCCTGTAACGTTCTGATAAATCTAATTTAACCAAAAGCTATTTTAGAGTAGTATATAATCGGTTCTTTAGAGAATCTTCAGATACGAAAGACACACAATTGTTTTTTTCCAATAATTTAAAATTCGCAAACATTTATCCGTACACCGCTTTACCCCTTAATTGGCCATCAATAACGCGTCTCAAGCTCACCGTCTCCCCCTAAGTAAGCAAAGGAAAACAATACTTAACATGGTTCAAACGCCCGGAGGTGGAATAGCGAAGCGGGTCCTCAGGCTTGGGTGCAATTCGGTCGGCGTGATGAATTGTAATCCCCCCCTAGAGCAACCTCGAATTTAGACTAATTACCGCGCTCGCACAAAATGTACCACTCTGTTTTCCTTGCGTTTCAATTTATGAGTCGCTCCGCGATTAACTTGTCGCATAAATCAATCTCGGGACAATTAGGCGGAAACGTTCGGGAGATGGCTCCTCAATTCGGCTGTCGCGGCGCAGGCGGCGGAGGCGGCGGCGGAGGCGGTGGAGGCGCAGGCGGCGGAGGCCTCGGCCCTCGCACTTCATTACTGCGCACAGTGGGCGACAATCGACAATCAACACTCAACGCGACCGATACTCCGATATTGTTCTGTTAAGAAAACAAGTCATATGTGTGTTATAAATATATTTAATAAAATTCCGTGTAAGTAACTATGTCTTCTATGTAACTAAGTATTATTTTTATTATTATTATTATTATTATTATTATTATTATTATTATTATTATTACAAATTATGTGTAGTGCAGTGGCGTGAAGTGCAATGAGGTGGTGAAAGTGAGGGAAACGACTGTGTAAGAAAGACATTGCCGCTCGGTGTTTCGCAGTGCGGTGGAGTGAGTGTGGTGAAGTGGAGTGCTATGACAGATTGCATGGTGAAATGTTCACGTTAATTTCTAAAGTTTGTAGATGTTGTAAAGTTGTTAAGTTCAGTAATGTTAAGTTAGTGTATTCTGCCACCAAGTTTTCAAACATAATTGCAGAATTATTAATAAATCTAATAAAGTCATAGTCAACTGTTAAGTAGTAAATAAATAAATAAGCAAATTAAAAAAAAATATTTAAAATAATGCAAAATAGAAATAATAAAAATAAAATAATGCACTCGGAGGCTTCGCTTTTCCCTCTATGCAAATCTGTGTCCTAAGCTTCCTATGGAACGTATTCTGTTTTATCAAAATGTATTTTAACTGCTCTATTTAATTATTATTCGTGAAGTTTTCGCAGTTTATACAGAACATCATCTTCCTCTTCATGTTATATTTGTTTGTACACCATTCCCTTATTCTATATTTGTTCAATGAAATGTTTCTGAAAGTTACAAATATGAAAAATATTTCTGGTAACTTGTATATTACGAAATAAAAAATATGTATTGGTTTATAATGGATTTTGTAACTACTCCACAGGTAAAAGTCTCTTAAAAAATAATCCGTTTTCGGGATTCAATACAGGGTTTTAGTTAGTGATGAGTGCGTGAGTATTTAATACTTCCGGATGCTTAAACTGATACGGCCGTCGCTCCCATAAGTAAAGTGCATGCTGTAGATGAGAGTTGGCTCTTTTGCATAAATGTCAAATAAATGAGCGCCAGGCAGATGGCCGAGATCGTTAAGACAGTAGTGTCGTAGCTGTCTCTGGTAGCGTACCAGAAGACAGCGGTTTCGAGTCCCGCCTCAAGCATGGGTGTATTTGTGTATGTCTATATGTGTGTGCCGTCCTTTCATCTCTCACCAACATCATCATCTCATCGTCCATACCCCCAGGACTAACAACGTTGAAGGATAAAAATCGTTATTCAGCTAAAATGCTGATCCCCCCCCCCTCCCCAGAAAAGTACTTGTACCTGCTGAAGCAGGATGCAGGCGTGGTCCAAGTTGGCCCATTCACGAAAAAAAGTTAAATAAGCACATTAAAGGGTGAAGGGGGGTAAAGAGGAGTGGGTGTTCCAAAAGTAAGTACAGAGGCGTCGGCGCGAACTATCTTCTTTGGCGCAGTTTGATTTCAGGTGCTGAGAAGGCCAAAGACTGGAAGGAGAATCCGTGAAGTCCACGCCAGATAATAAATAAATAACGGAGAAAAAGTCTGGTAGATTAGCATGTACTCGGCTTCTGACGGTTTTCCCCCCTTCAGCCTTTTTTCGTCAGTGTACCTTAAGGTCTCTTTCGCAGATTTGATGCGAAGGAGAGACCGTTTGGGGTGAATACCAGAATTCAAAAGGTTAGAACATGGTAGGTACAATGACTTTAAGGCCTTCAGCCTGGTCACATAATTTGTATGGTATAATTTATAAGTGTAATAGTTGGCTTCCGCGACAGGAGTCGGAACTTACGTAGCTATTCAGGAGATGCCGCGTCGAGAGCACAGGTGCCAACGTTCCGAACGCCATTCCACCATTCTTCCGGATAGCCAAATAAGTATAAATGTAATAACTACCCATTTAAGCAAAAAATAAAATTACTCTGATTTTTTTAAACAATACAACATATATTTGTCAGGTTGCAAAAAACAAATGTATCGATCCATTTTGAAAAACGAAGTCGGCCGATCTAGTATGGGGAATATTAGTGAAAAATAAATTTAATATGGAATTAAAGAGTACTTCGTTTTTAGTATTCCACAAGCACGTATTTAAAGTAAAATCTATGAAATTGTGCCATTAATCAAAGCATAGATTTTGGACAATCACAGCACATGAAAATCTACAAACCTTGTTACATATATTCAAATGTTCAAAGTCTTTCTTCCCTAGTATTCAGAAAAACAAAAAAAACTTAATAACCCCCACAGATGGCAGCTGGGACTTTTATGTTGTACACAGAAGTTGAAGATCTAGTAGTTACTGATTGCTTCGGCAATTATACCCTGGACTTATTACCTTTGTAAAATAATTATGAAATATTAAAAAAAACAGTTTTCTTATTTCTTTATTTTTGAACCAATGAAACACTACAATTATAGAATAAACATATAATGATGTGAATTAACATGCTCTGTGGATATAAAAATTATGTTTCTAAATTAATGCTATTATCATCTAGCCATCATCCATTTTCACTTGAGTGTGTGGCAATGTCAAAACGCTAGTAGAAACTTTAGTAGAAATGAAGATATTTTTGAGGAACGTATTTTAGTATTTTTTTCAACATCGGTTATTTTCATTACGTTGATTTGAAGAAGAACTGAGACATAAACTTCCTTGAAAGGCAAATCTGGACATGCCTTCCCTTTTAACAACACGAATGAGTCTTTGATCAGTCCATCAATTTGGCTGTATGTACTCACGTGCCAGGAGGTAACCGACATATTCTCAATCACACGCTAGCTGCTTTACTTGAAAACAGTCACTTACTAATCTGACAATGAAGGCAGCCAGGACGAGCAAGATACTTGATTAACTTCTTAAAATAGTGCGACCACCAGGTTTTGAAGTCTACGCAGTCCTCAGTGTGTATTGCTGTTGGCATGTAGCATTCAGGCGTTTCCTAGCTGATAATACTAGTTCTTCTGTGTGAGGATAAAAAACTAGTGCTGGACGTCCTTCGCTTTCCAAGTCATTAGAATTATTAGTTGGCATCAGAATACATACTTTAAGTTGAACAAGTTTCGTTTTTACACTGACCTGTAGCTTGAAGAATAACAAAGAACATGTTTATCTCCATACTTTTTATACATACACACTTGTGGACGAAAGTTTGATCATTTTGTTAATATTAGTTAGTGAGTTGTTGAAACTTAAAGGCAAAAATCGTTAAAATTATAACCTAGAAGCTATTACTATTTATGAAATTAATGTAATAAAATAATGTGCATTCAAACCGTTCCCACTTCTTATGTGGAATCTTATCCTCTTTATTACTTTTCATCTTCGACTGAAAACTTAAAATTTAAAACTCAACATTAAAACTTGAACGCTTAAAAATGTTGATATCATGTCTAAACCATGAATCAAATACTTCTACGTCATTTCTAGGAGTAAACAGAAGGCTATTATGCACACAAACGGGACATGAATTGTATTAAAAAATTTGAAACTTTTGCCGCCTAAATGTCGGTTCCGACGCACCGTGTGGCGCAGGGCTCGTAATTGAAAACGCGGCCATCGGCGGAGACGCCGAGCCACGCCGCGCGCGCCCCCGCCCGCGCCGCCCACGCGCCGAGGCTGCATGTTAATAACTTCATAAACTTCCTGCGTGGGGTGGGGGTGGGGGGTGGAGCACTTGCAACGGCCGACGAGCGGCGTCGTGGCTGGCGCGCCCGCGAGGGCTGCGAGATGAGGCTGTGGGCGGCGCTTGCGACTGAGGACAAGGTGGATGGGCATGGAGTTGTGGGCACGCGGACTCTCAAGGGGAGTGGGTTAGAATTCGACTACTGGAATGAGGAGAAAGCACGACAAAAGTAAATATATTTGAAACGAAATAAAATAAATGTTAGGATATTTGCATTATTATTATTATTATTATTATTATTATTATTATTATTATTTATTATTATTATTATTATTATTATTATTACTACTGAGAATAATATTAGTAATAATAACAACAACAACAACAACAATAATAATAATAATAATAATACTAATAATAATAATAATAATAATAATAATAATAATAAAACTCTACTAATTCACGACTAAAGATTTTATGAGTTTGTTGGTTATAGTCTACTCTGTACTCTGGGTTACAGCTTCTTAAGGAGCAGATCTAGGGGCTGTCAGCGCCCCTACAGTACTTTGTGCAAAATGCGGGGTGTTCCCAAAAATGCAATGTCTTGCACTTCCCAGTCTTTTGAATGAGGACCCTGTGAGTTTACCCAAGATCTTTCATAAATTTTGCGACTCTAGGCTTTTTTACCCCGCATTCGGCTGACATCGAATTCCAAACTCTTAAATTATTATCACTATTATTCATATATTATTATTAAAATTACTTGTACCTGCGATTACATTGCGCAAAAGGGAGAACAAAACAAACGTTACATCAGAAAAGTGCTACTAAGTTAGCTTCACAAAATTGAAAAGCTAAATCGTATTATTTCATGTCATACATTACGTATTCCCCAAAAACTAATGAAATATGGCGAGTTGAAATTCTGGAACAATATAATTACTATTCCCTGTGCCAGGGGCTAACTCAGAGACAAATTTTTGGGAGGGAAAATTAAAAATATTTTCGTGAAATGTGTTATTACAGATTTTGTAAAATATTCCAAACTACACTCAGCTCATGCTACGATACGATTTTATTCGTTTTAATGATTATCTGAGAATATTTTTACTAGAACGTTTTGTGACATGTTAAAATTAATAGTTACTGAAAAATGTTTATATTACTGTGTTTTGGTAGATCGGCTTCGTACAATTTATAAAGAGCAGAGATTCCAGGGAGCCTTGAGGAAGGCCTGTCTTGATCACTTTTGGATTAGAGTGATGGTTATCGACTGTAACTGCAAAAGTTCTATTGTTGAGGAAGCTTGGAATGAGATGAGTAATATAATGCGAGTGCCTATTTTGTAGTTTAAAGCTTGGTGCCATGTTCTATCCATGGCATGAGAAATGTCGAGAAAGATTGTTAGTGAGTGATAGTGTTTTTGAAATACATAATTTTTATTCTTCCACACTCCACGGTGCCGATACATGTTCCAACTTCGCACAAAGAGTTCTACCCATATTTCAGAAGGTCTTCCAACATACCTCTTTCCTCTAGGTTTGCAATTTCTAATTACTTTTGCAATCAGGACTCCTCCATTCATTGTTTATATTATTTCCATTTTCGCCTGCATTCGGTTATTATATGTATTCAATTCTGCTCTTGTGTTCTCATTTCTTATTTTGTCTAATGTGAGAGAACCTTTGACTCTTCTGAGGAACGTCATTTGTGGTGTTTGTATTTTATTGGGAACCCCAACTCTCGCTTCCTTACATTATAAAATCTCGAATTCCTTCCATCATAAAAAATGGAAAACGCGGGAATTAAAATAATACCTGATTTAGCACTAAACGTTCTGGTTTTTGCCAATGACCACACAAGAAAGAAAGATCACATGAGAACCCATTCAAAGAGCCATTTATAATTTAGAACAAATTGCGAAAAATACAATTTATAAATATTGATAACAAAATGTAAAGTGAGTCGTTTGAAAGTGTGTATTCCATATGTTCTTAAATATTTATGAGAAACATATTGAACAACTCTCACATTTCCGCTACTTAGGAACAGATATATTTTTTAAACCGAGATGTAGAAATTAAATTAATATAGTTCTCAACCACAAAACGAGAAAGTACACCAGAATAAACGTGTGCAAGGTAGTGGGACCGCTAACCTACGAATTATGGATTCCTTTCGAAATGCTTAAATAACTAATTTATTACCTAACTTAACCTACGGAAGAAGCCGGCGCTTTGGCCGGCAACCTAAGATTCGTTTGCATGCTTATTGTCATTCCTATTAAAGTTTTCTTTCTCCAGTCGTCTTGATTTCGACTGCTTGGGCTGAGGCAGAAAGAAGCCTCCTCGGCCTCGAGGCTGTCTGGGGTCGCGAACGAGCCCCAGCAGCGCCCTCTACGCTGTTGGGCACAGCGCGCGCAGGAGACGCCGGGCTGTCAGGCGGACGCAGCTGTCCCCCACCACCACCCCCACCCGCCGCAGCCAAAAGAGAAAAATCATCCCTCGCCTGGGTCGAATCGGCTTTTGACCCTGACTAATCCAATATTCAGAAAGGCCGAGCGGAGGAGAAGGTAGACACATCAGAGCCCGATGCTACCCGCGACTGGAAATGCAACCGTGCTCGAAGGCCACAAGTAACAAGGAAATGTCCTCTTCTATGGTCCCCTCCACAGTAAACCCTGTGGAGAAGGGGAATTTATTTACTTTAAATTTTTACATTAACCTGCTGCCTTGCGGCTTAAGCAGGTAGAGGAGGAGCTTTTTCTTACAGCTAAGTTTTACATACTAGTCCTTAAGTTAACTTACTTGCACTTTGGCATTGCTAACTTATACTAAGATCGGTTTTGTCAATACTATAATACCTCAGAGCTTGTTATTTTACGGACGAGATATTTTTTCTTCTTTTTCTCTACATTCACACATCATTCATACGTGTTTCATTATATACATAACAAGGAGATGTTCACGCAGGGTATACTTCCGTTGCGTCCCAACCATTTGCACTATCTTTAGAAGGTTGAGGGAAGTTGAAAACGGGTGATATGAAGTAGACGGAAAGGGTCGTCGGGAAGGGGGAGTTGACGAGAATGAGACGGCAGGTGGGGAGGGAGGGCAGTGGATGGCGGGGATAGAAGAGTTCGCAAGTTGCAGCGATGGCAAGGGCAGCACCAGAAAAGCGGGGGGGGGGGAGGGGGGCGTCGACGAGGAGCGGCGTCCCGGCGCGAGAGCTGTCAGCGGCGGAGACGTCTTCCTACGAGCGTCATCACCTGCGCGCCCCGTCCAACAAATGATCCCCCTGCATTATATCGCCATTAATCAGCTGCGGCTGCTCCGCGGAGGCGGAGGAGCTGACGGCGGAGGAGGAGGCGGAGGTGAAGGCGGAGGAGGAGGCGGAGGCGGAGGAGAAGGCGGAGGCGGAGGAGGAGGTGAAGGCGGAGGCGGAGGAGGAGGAGAAGGAGGAGGAGGTGAAGGCGGAGAAGGAGGAGGAGGAGGTGAAGGCGGAGGAGGAGGAGGAGGAGGTGAAGGCGGAGGAGGAGGCGGAGGAGGAGGTGAAGGCGGAGGAGGAGGCGGAGGAGGAGGTGAAGGCGGAGGAGGAGGCGGAGGAGGAGGCGGTGGAGGAGGCGGAGGAGGAGGCGGAGGAGGAGGCGGAGGAGGAGGCGGAGGAGGAGGCGGAGGAGGAGGGGGAGGTGAAGGCGGAGGAGGGGGTGGAAGAGGAGGAGGCGGAGGAGGGGGCAGAGGAGGAGGAGGGGGCAGAGGAGGAGGAGGGGGCAGAGGAGGAGGAGGGGGCAGAGGAGGCGGAGGAGGTGGAGGCGGAGGCGGAGGCGGAGGCGGAGGCGGTGGCCGAGGCGGTGGCGGAGGGAGCGGAGGAGGCGGAGGAGGCGGAGGAGGCGGAGGAGAAAGAGGAGGAGGTTGCCTGGCCGCGGGCGGGGCACCCCCCTTGACGCTTCGGACTGCGATTTGTCGGCTCCTTCCCGCTGTCGGAAAGGCAGTTATCAAAAGTGCTGACTTGGCGAAGCCTTTGCCCCCTTTCAATTTCAACTTCAACGTCAAACAGGATTGTCCAACACTGTGCAAATCCTACAAAACGTATCCGAAACGCTTAAATTAATAAAGGGCTATTGAGTTCGTTGAGAAACTATTCGAATTTTTCAGTTACGTATTAGCATGTTGTTACTTGCTACGCAAATATTTTTTTGTAATTGTAATTGTTTGTAAATTGATGTACACCTAGTGTATTATATAATTTTTATTTCATTGCTCACGTACATTTTTAAAACTGATCGATTTGTATGAATATAAAAAGTAACCCTCGTTGCCAATCAGGCCAACAACTCAGGTATAATTCGAGCAGCAACCGCGTGAGTTTAGATCAGAGCCTGCATTGTCGCTGTCTGCAGCGTCTCTGACCCACAGGTCCTTGAGTTCGAGTCTCGATGGTGGTGGATCTTCATTACTAGCAAGATTTTTTTTTTTCAACTTTCCCCCCGCCAGTAGCCCTGGCGAGGCGGGAGTTTATTATCGTGTTGGGGTACAACATACGCCGCAGCTCTATGGCTTATGCGGCAAAGAAGGGGGCAGAACTTACTTACTAACTTATTTCTAACTTAACCTATGGATGAAGCCGGCACTTTGGCCGGCAACCTAAGATTAACACAAGTCTTTGTTCTTCTTCATGCTTTATAGTATTTGTTTTCTTGGGTATTTTTTTTTCTAGCAAGATTCAGCCACTGTCTTCATTCTTTTCTTCATTACTAGTCGAATTCAGCCTCCGTCTAGAGGAGAGTTCTAGCGGCCAGCTGCTCTGATCGGTAGTTTTCCGTAGTTTTTCCGATCAATACCACGCGAATGTCAGAGAAGAGCCGTAAAAACGAGCCATGGACCACGCGTGATCTTTCCCTCTTCTTCCTTCTCGCTTGTCCTAGCTTCTTCCCGTACTCACACATCATATGCACTACACTACCACGTATGTCTGGACGTCAGGAGGGAGCTTAAAAACTTGTCCCTGTAGGGATAGATTCTTGGAAGAAGAAATCCCTCCAAGCCACGTGTAGGTCTGGGTCGGTTCTCAGCGTCTAGCGGGAGACCAACACCCCCACCTTCAGGCATTAAATTATTCACTATATTAAAGGGACTAATTACCGTAGGAGCTAACGTGCCTAGAAACAATCAATCATCACTAATACTACTTTTGTGTCAAACCAAGAGGCATCTATCATTTCTAAGTTAGTAGATGCGAAGTAGTTCAGTGCGGAGCGCGCTGACTTCGTAATCGGGAGGTCCGGGTTTGATTCCCGGGAAGGCCATTCTGACCGGCGTTTTTCGTGGTTTCCTCCGGACGTAAGGCGAATGCTAGGATGGTTAAAAATGCTACGATCAGCTCCCACCACCCCACCTCCCATCTTCCTCCATCAACCTAGTTCTTTCACCCCTCATCATCACCCTATCACTTCATTCGGGATTCCCTGCAAAAAGGCAGGAGGCTCTTATTGGAGTTTTTGTTGGCTAATAATAATATCTTAAAAGGTTCTTTCCTGAAAAAGATGTCGGGATGTCACGCCGTACACATTGAGACTTATTATAGCAAAATCAAATGTGTTGTACCTTACTTCAAAATCATTAAAGTTCTACACGCAAAGAGAAAACGTGGAATAGACCCTACATTATTCGGTGCCGGCTACTGGTTGAATTTTTAAATGGCAATTCCATGTAGTTTTGCGTATGCAGAAAACAAATCATCGTTTTGATATAAAAGTGTAACTAGATCTACTAAGTTTTAGTTGTCGAAAGAAATTTTGTTTTGGAAATTCGAAGATAATTTCAAAGTAAACGTAGGTATTGCATAGTTTTTTATTTTGTGTTAAGTGCGAGTTAGGGCAGGAACGCTGACGATTTAGCATTAAAAGTGTGGGGGTGGGAGCTCAGACGCACCATCTATTTTGCTTTTCAATTGTGGCCAGTCTGTTTGCTCCAATACATTCAACCCACTCAATGACATCCTCCTACCTGTTGCACTCCCCCGCCCGTTACTTATTCTGTGAGATGAATAGATTTTACCAATTTATTTAATTTTTGAATAATGAATTATTTCAATTACAGTTTTAAAAATGTTTTCATTATAATAAAAGGTAATAATGGTTAACTGGTGTAAGAGACCGGATGGAACTAAGAACGTTCTTGGAACGAAAGGCTCCATTTAAGTGTTAAATTCGAATTTAATGACCAAAAATAACATAACTGGTTTTAATTTTTAGGTTAATGTGTTGGAAGACACTTAAGTTTCTTTAATCATGTACAAACTTTATATTATTGCTTGAATTTTAAAATTCAACCCTTTGCCAGCACGGGTTATCAATATTTCGAAATCATTTTTCCGAATTTCGGCTTGTATTTGCTCTTTATTTGTGATTTTCAGGTGAAGTGAAAGAAGTTCTAATTTGATAAAGTAACGGCCATCGTATACATGATCAAAAATTAAGATTTTTACCTTT
Source organism: Gryllus longicercus (assembly GCA_038098605.1). Lineage (NCBI taxonomy): Eukaryota > Metazoa > Arthropoda > Insecta > Orthoptera > Gryllidae > Gryllus > Gryllus longicercus. The sequence goes on from JAZDUA010001080.1 coordinate 76,377, forward strand.
TTTGCAAGTGTAAGCGGAAAAAATTATATTTGAAAATGTGAGTATTCACGTTATAACTACGTAGTACTAAAAAAATCACAAATGTATTAGAGTGGATCACATGAAATACTATAGATTAAATATTATTAGGGATAATTAAAAATAGAACAAATGTAAGAGAAATCATAATATCCCTCGATTCAATATATCAACCCGCCATCTAATCAATATATCAACGATCACGAGATACTGCAGAAAAAATTACACAATATCTCATATTTATGAATTCGAACTCAGGACATCGCACAGGAAAGAAGCATCTGCGAACCATGAAAACGTTTCGAGGTCCTGTAAATACCTCATCGGAGACGTCCTATCGAACGTTTTCATCCAATGGGCGAATTTCGATAGGTGCTGGTGAACGGAAACGGTCATAGTAAAGTCAAACCTCCTCTTCCGACGGAGTCCGAAAACATTTTTTTTTTCAACTTTCCCCCCGCCAGTAGCCCTGGCGAGGCGGGAGTTTATTTACTTTTTGGCGTACAACATACGCCGCAGCTCTATGGCTTATGCGGCAAAGAAGGGGGCAGAACTTACTAACTTATTTCTAACTTAACCTATGGATGAAGCCGGCACTTTGGCCGGCAACCTAAGATTAACACGAGTCTTTGTTCTTCTTCATGCTTTATAGTATTAGTAGTCCGAAAACATCGTCTGTCAGATGTGTTTCGTTTGGTTTTCCCCGTCCGATGTCGGCCAAAATCGGCTGGAGTGCGACCCCCGCCAGACGTACGGCGCGGTCTCGTCCAACCGCCCGGGCGCGGCGTCCTCCAGAAATCTCGACCGGCGGAGGACAGGGATCACCCGTTGAAAGCATTCTCCACGCGCGTCGCCCCGCACCGGGCGCCATTGTCCTCGCGCCTCTCGCCGCCCGGCCAGCCTCCTTGTTCCCAGGCCTCGGCCGCCGCGACCTTCGCGCCTGCCGCAGACGCCCCCCCCCCCCCTCCCCCCCCCCGACTGGCGAAGGGTGGCGCCCGGCGGAGGGGCGGGGGAAGTCAACGGCCACGCGGAACGCGCTAGCGGGAAGCGGCTCAAGGGGGAATTTTAATTAATACCTCTCACTTTTCCATCATCATTCGCCAATATGTTTTCGTAAGTAATTTCGCTTCTGGTTTGAAACTTATAGATAAGTTTGCGAGCACTACAGCGACGAGCGGGCTTATCTGAGAAGTTTCAAACCACTAGTGGAATTCGGTTAGACTATTTCACGTATAACAGTCATAAATCGATTTTGCAATATTAACATAATGTTACAAAATACTGAACACATGTTTCTTTGTGGAGTGTTTCAGACGCTGTATTTATTACAGCAGTTTCCGTCATGGAAGGAATAGTTTTAGTATGTATTTTTGGAAATATTTGAACATCATCTTAGTAAGATGAAAGCAAAATGTACTCATGAGAACTTTTCAATTTTTGGCGCCTGTGGTTGGTATATAACCATCATCTTATAAAACGCCTTTTGCCGGATTGAAAACAATAGTAATTCATGAATGGAATAGACATACTACATAGATTTTTCTACACATTCATTGAGTTAAACAGAATTAGCTTGTTGTTTTGCAAGACCGAACGGAAACGGGGACGAAGCTCGTACATACAAGGAAAAGTAAAAACTACTGAATCTGATTTCGAATCACTATTATCAAAATATGCTCTTTTCCGGTTGTAAATAGAGATCGAAAAATTCCATTAAACTGAACCACGCATAATTGCAGTTACACATTGCTCGTGCGAAACTGTCAGGGTGTTTACGCAGAATGCATTTCCATGATGGTTTATCTTAGTTGATAAATTGTCTTTGGAGAGACATTTTGTAATTTTTTCAGAAGCCCTGGATTCACGAAATGAAATCAAACACTTTGAAAGGATGTCACCCAAGAAAACTAAAACTAATAAGCCTGAAGTCTGAATAAATCCTGTCTTGTGTTAATCATAGGTTGCCGGCCAAAGTGCCGGCTTCATCCATAGGTTAAGTTAGAAGTAAGTTAGTAAGTAAGTTCTGCCCCCTTCTTTGCCGCATAAGCCATAGAGCTGCGGCGTATGTTGTACACCAAGAAAATAAACTCCCGCCTCGCCAGGGTTACTGGCGGGGGGAAAGTTGAAAAAGATGTCATTAAATTAATTATTATCATACAGGAAATTTCGCTATGGTTGATTTCCAACAAGTTGATTTTAACAGTACTTACCAAAAGTATCAACTCACATTGTTCTCACATTATACACCGAGTCATGACGAACATGAGATCATAATTTCTCGCCTACTTTAACTACGAACGCTCAATTATTTACCACTATTGTTCGCATTCGATTTGCATTCAGGTCTCGAAAATGTTTTGGGCAGCCCTGTTCGCCCCCTCGCGCTCCCTCAGGGTGCAGTTAAAAATATCTGTCGAGGGGAGTGCGCCTGGTGTCACCAGGGCGTCACGTGGGGAGCAGACTACCTGCCTTGTGCGATAACATTCGCTTCCGACCAGATAACGGACCATTGAGGTTTCCTCGTGAGAAGACTGCTGAAAGTACTTGATGAGTGAATCAACTGACGGGCTCTTCTCTGCAAGTGTTCTGATCGAGTGATCGGTGAAGACTTCAATGCTCGAACAAGCTATGATACTGGACGAAGAAGTTGAAAATCGACAAATTTGCTACTCTGAATGTACAGTTATTATTGTAATGGTGTAAAGTGTAAGGTAGTGGGAGTTCTTACGTTTTCAACAATTGTGACACAATATTCGAATTGACTTCAATCAATTAGTTTGTAGGTGTGTAGATTCTTCTAAACCATTCCCTGAGATAGAATCATTTTACATGAAACTGGATCGTTTCTCACGATGACATTTACTGTTTTCCTTACCTTTTCTCAATTCTGTCTATAATATCAATCTTGCTAGCTACTCAGAGCCATATTTGGCAGTAATTAACTATTCACAACTGAACCTTTTTTTATAAAGCTATGATCATATGATATTTTTTGATCGTTTCTGACAATGAGTCCTGACTTGATGAATGCATACGAATATCTCCCTTTAGTATACACAAAAATTCAAAATATCCCCAATAAATTTCATCTTATTTTCGCAGAGAACGTTGTCATTTCTCCATGTCAAGTAACTGTGATTTGCATGAACCACAGTTAGCCGGAAAACTAACAGCGGGTTTGTATGCCACACACACACAAAGCCTTGAATACCCAAAACACGGAATTTCCGGGCAGTGGCCAATCACTCATCCCGCCCGGTAAGTGTTTCATCGCGGCGGCGGCGGCGGCGGCGGCGCGGAGCGGGCGAGGCAGGCTGCTAATCGCGCCGCGGGCCAGCGACGTGTAAATCGCGTGTTAAATTGGCGTCGCCCCGAAAGATGGACGCCCCCGCCGCCGCAGCCCTCCCCTCCCCCTCCCCGCCCGCCCCTCTCACACTCGTCATCCGCCCCCGCCCACCCCTTCCTCGCGCCGAGGGCCTCCAGCCTCTTCCCAGGCCGGCGGAGGAGCCGGCGACGAGGCCGCCCGCACGAAATAGAAAAAAATACGGCGAGGGGTGGCTTCTCCCTTGGCGTCCCGGGGGTTTCTTTTTAAAGAGGCGGGTGGCCCGCGCGCCGCACCGCGGCAGCCGGGCTAGCAACCCCTCGGTGCTCTGTGATTTATGGTCCCGCACGCCGGGGATCGACTTGACTGGGAGGATGGGAGGGAGGGAGGGAGGGACGGCGCGGCGGGTGCATGCCGTATGCCTGGTCCCCTCGCCCCCCTCTCCCCCTCCCTCGTGCGACGGCCCTTTGACTGACTCCGCCGCCGCGACGCGCTCGCCTGTCGCGCAGCCTTCGTTTTTAGACAGTTTCGAGGGCGGCGCGTTGCGGCGGTGGTGGCGGTGAGGAAGTACAATCCGGTTCCAAGCCTTCCCGCCTTCTCGGCCTCCCCCGACCCTCCAGGTTCACGCGGTCGCCTCCACCGCAGCCGCTACAGTTACGTCTGTGTCGGGTTGACGGATAATTTATCACACTTTCAAGGCGGAGGAAGTTGGGTTTTAATTTCTTCGTGTTAGACGCTGTAGACGTCAGTCAAAATATTATGAACTGCCGTCTCAAGACTGCAATTTTCTGTACGAACATTTATTTGCGTCAATATTGCTAACTATATCCACGCTGGGGCAATCAGCCGAAACAAGGGGAAAGCGAGTGAAATCGGAATCATTATCACGGCTTTGTGGTGGAACTCATTTATCAAAATAATGCTCTTCAACAACAAATTGAAAAACACAAGGCTATCATTACGTCTGTTACTCTTCATTCACCAACGTTATAAAACGAACGTGTTCCTAATTTTGTAATTACCTAAGTAATACTCGGAACGTGGCATTCACGACTTTAATGGGAAAGGTAAAGAGGGACATAACGAGCAGAAAATAATTGTTCGCCGGAAAGGACAAACGAAGGAAAAAGAAGGCTGTAATTAAATTCTATGCGTAACTCACAAGTCACATAAACGATTTTATTTACCCTTCCGAGCAAGACCCGGCAGAGCAAGAACCATCAAGAATAATTTATGCGAATAATTCCACGAGACATTTCACCTTTCGTTCCTGGACGTTCTCATTATCTGCAAAAGCCATTTCCTCCTCTTACATTTCCTTCATTTCTTATTCCATTATAGCTCAGAACGAGATATTGCATTTTTATTGCGACTCATAAATAGAATATTAAAGCCAGTTATAGAGTGTATGGTGAGATTTTTGAGATTGCTCGCATGCGCTGCTGAAGCGCTGCCGCTCCGCTGGCGTAAATCAGAAGCCGAGCGCCAGGGCGGAGGGTCGCGGAGCGATAGCCGCGCCGGTCAACCGCCAGGCGGAGCCACTGGCCTCCACCACCCTCCTCCTTCAACGCGATACTCGCCCCTCCCCTTCTCAGTGCAGTGCACGAGTTACACACACACACACACACACACACACACACACACACACACATATATATATATATATGTATATATATGTGTATATATATATATATATATATATATATATTGTAACGTTTCTTAGAGGTGAATTATAACACAGGTACTATATCGTCAGCTGCCAGAGGAAATCCGCCGGAGGGCACACACGGTGCTCACGCGGGCGATGGGCCCGAAAGCTCCGCGGCTCTTGCGCGAAACCGGCCGGGCAATGAACTGTGAGGTCCACCGGGCGTATTTTGCGCCGAGAGGGCCCAAGCAAGTGGCCTCCACGTTCCGGGCGCTACCGCCGCAGCTTCTCGCAGAACTCTGCGAGCAGCGGCGTGAGGCTCCCAGCGGGACGAGTGAGGCACCGCCAGTTACAATTGCCAGGGCACATTGTGCCTAGCCGCCACGGACGCTTGGAGCAAAGTCGGCGCCGTGGCGCACATAGTGTAAATAGTGTAAATAGTGTTTAGGATGTATTTAGTGTCGTATGAAAGTGCGTGTTTCTAGTGATCTAGTGTGAATGTGCGTGTGAATGGAAAAAAACAACAACCAAGAAAACTAATACTATAAAGCATGAAGAAGAACAAAGACTTGTGTTAATCTTAGGTTGCCGGCCAAAGTGCCGGCTTCATCCATAGGTTAAGTTAGAAATAAGTTAGTAAGTAAGTTCTGCCCCCTTCTTTGCCGCATAAGCCATAGAGCTGCGGCGTATGCTGTACCCCAAAAAGTAAATAAACTCCCGCCTCGCCAGGGCTACTGGCGGGGGGAAAGTTGAAAAAAAAAGTACTATATTGACAAAGACGTGTATTTTGTTTTTTTATGATTTTAATGATCGTAAAAATGGGGTTGCAATGGTCGAAGACATTGGTCGTACTCTAAACTTTGAAGTTAGAGGAGAAATTATTTATTAGTGTCATCAGATCAGGAAATCACCACACTTCGAGGGGAATTATTGTAAAATTTGTCAGGAGATTTGGCAAGGACATGTTCCTTCAAAGGAGAAAAGTGAAAAGAAATCTCACTATGAGTAATCTTGGTGGGACAAATGATAATTCCAGTTACATCAACTTCTTCTGTTCGTAAACCAATTTCATCTCCGGCTAGGAAATTTAACTTATTAAAATTATCCTTCGACCTATATGGACCTACGGCATTTGACATTGGGACCGAGACAGCTTCTCAATCATTAAAATTCTTCAGCGATTCCAGTCCAAATATCTTCGATCAGTAACAAACGCGTCCTGGTGTGTCAACAATGAAGGACTCCACAATGACTTTGAAATCAAGACCGTCAAAGAGGAAATAACGCCCGGGAATCAGGAATATCACACAAGACTGGAAAATCATCCAAATCCTCTCGTTATCAATCCATTAGACAATGTTGAAGAAAAAAGACTACTGTGGCGTCATATCTGTCGCCAGTACAAACGCACTATAGTAGCCATGTGGACAGCCCTGGCGGAAGTGACGCGGGGCTGCACATAGGAATGCGGGTCGTGGAGGCAGGTTTGGAAACCCCAAATCCGGCGGAGGAGCGCTGGCAGACACTGCGGGTGACGCGCTTCCGTCAAACTTGCCGGAGGGTATATAAGCAGAAACCGATTTGAAAGCAGTCTTCTATTCTTATGATTCTTCAGAGGTGAGCGCGTCGGTAGGGCGTCGTGAGGGTTGTGCGCGGCGTTGCATTGTAATGCATAGGCTACCGAGGCGGGGAATCGAAGCCGGCGTGCTACGTCGTGACAGCAGGTGCGGCATACTCGCATGTATGCTCGCGTAAGGTACTGGTGCATCACACCGGGGATGGTAATTAATTATCGGGCCAGCGGTGGTGGTAACCAGGGAAAGTTCCTTCTTGTAACGGTTAACTTCTATTGTAAATATTGTATATAGTGTTATGGTGTCGGAATATCTTATTTCTAATAAATACTAAATATTTACAAGCCGTTCACGTCTGTAATTATTTGCCCCGGCAAAGACGCCACACTACCAACGCCACAAACCTCTAGATATAACGTACCGATTTATTTAAATAGGAATGCCACTGTTGAGTAACATTTCCACTCATGTAAATACTGTTATTATACAATTTGCATAATATTTCTGTAGAAATAAATTGCAAATAAACAAAATTTTTCAAAAAAAATAAATTAATATATCAAACAGTTTCGAAATCTCTAAATATGGTGATCCCATTTTTAAAGAATACAAGTTCATCCGTCTTCGTCAATTAAATTATGAGTGAAAGGCAGTCATCGTATCAAAACCTCAAAACCACCACCTCGTACGGATCTAGATCTTAAAAGAGATAATTTTAAGGAACTCTATCGTCATATCAAACAACTCTGTTTATGTGTTTAGCCATTATATGTTAGCAGTTAGATCCCGGGGTTCCTAGCCCGCCACCCATCCAGGAACCCGCGACGTCTCGTATTCACTTAACTTTCATGACTTGACGTAGCAAACGAATTCGGCTAGCGACGCCGGTTTCGCGGACGTAGACGTTCAGTAGAACTATTCCAGCATTCACGTAGATGGTCGAGGGAAACCACGAAAACAATCAGTCGGGATGTCCCACATGGGGATTGAAGCCGGAATGGGAAGTCAGCCCTGAGCCACTTCACTCGGTTATGAAACAAGGTAAGTGAGATCAATTTAATAAAATGAAGACCATAACGATGTTGTTGATTTCTTCTAAGACAATTGGAATTGCAACTTGGATAAATATGTACCCACGAAAACGTTAAAAGCAACAGCCTCCTCTGTTACCTTCCTTGGTTACAAAAGATGTACTAAATTTAAAAATTAAGAGGATTATCACAAAAATAAAATACTCTTCACACAATCAACTTCAGTAAGAAGCATTAAAAATGTTAACAAAGCCAATGATTTATGACGCTTACATAAGTTATATTAGAAATTTAGAAAAACATTAAAATACCTAGAAAGTATATTTAAAAAAACGGAAATTTCATATTATGTCTTTTACAAATAATCTATTAAATAGTGAAGAGAATATTACTATAGGTATTGTCACTTTGTTCATATCTATCTACTATGCTTCGCGAGGACCAATCAATTACCATACTCTTGTTTTTACTTGAACAAGGCTTTGTAACTCATTTAGTATCATCATCATCGTTATTAGCTACGACAAAATTCAAATTGCTATAGAAAAACTGAAGCCGAAAATTGGACCTGCAGATTTACCATCGTTTGTACAGAAAGGTTGCTACGCTATGTTAAAGCCCCGTTCCCGCTCCCGCTACCGTCCCCGCTCCTGCTCTACCCCCACCCCTTCACCCACCCCGCTCTCACTCCCATCCCCAACTCCGCTCCTGTCCGGTTAGCGCTCCCTTTCTTGCCCCCGCTCCCGCCCCCAATCCCACTCCCTTTCCCGGCCCGCCCTCGCCCCCGCCCCGCTCATGTTCCCGTCCCTGCTCCCACTCCCGCCCTTGCACCCACCCCGCTCTCGTGCCCATCCCCAACTCCTCTCCTGTCCCTTTCCCGCCTCCACTCTTGCCCTCGCTCCCATGCCCGCTTCTGCTCTCACCCCCGTCCCCGCCGCGGCCCCGCCCCCGCCTTGGCCGCTCTCGCCCTCTCTCGTGCGGCCTCGCGCGCCTGGAGCGGCGCCGGGCGATCGCCACGGATAAGCGCCTGTCGCGCGCTCAGCGCTGCGAAATATGACGGCGCGCGCCGCGCGTTCGCTGCCTGGCGGAACGAGTTCCCTCTCCCCCTCCACCCAGCCCCTCTCCGCGCCCCCGCCCCGCCCCGCCACGCCCGCGCCGGGGAGCGTCCCGCCGAACATTAAAGTTTTACGCTATGTTTAACATATTGCGTATGCATATTTTATTAAGGCCGCACCGCGTGAGCGCGCCGCAGATTGATCAACGCCCCCGCCGCTCTCCCTCTGGCGGCGCCACAGGCAGCGCCCCGCCCCCGCCCCTCCTCCGCCCCCGGCCGTCACCAGTCCGGCCCAGCCCGGTCCTCGCACGCTTGCGCCCCCCGCCCCGCTCCGCCTCAACTCAGCTCTGCTCCCTCCGCCCTCTTCGCACCCCCACCCCGCCCCGCCCTTCAGCGTCCCCGTTATCCCCGCCCGCCCCTCCCTCCGCCCCGCCCCCGCCCCTCCCCGCCCCCGGCCGTCACCAGCCCCACCCAGCCCGGTCCTCGCACGCCCGCGTTACGCCCCCGCCTCGCCACGCCCTACCCGCGACCGCCTCGCCCCCGCCCCTACCCGTCCCCGTCCCTCACCCGCCCCACCCAGCCCAGGCCCCACACGCCTCGCCCACGCCCCGCTCCGCCTCCACTCAGCTTCGTCCCGCCGCCCTCTCCACACCCTCACCCCGTCCCCGCCCCGCCCCACCCGACTCGCTACGCCCCGCACTTCTGTGTCCCCGTTCTCCCCGCACCGTCTCCTCCCCGCCCCACCCGGCTGGCTCCGCCCTCGTCCGTCCCCCACCTGCGCGTCCCCATCCTCTCCGCCCTGCCCCGCCCACGCCCCGCCCCCACCCCGCTCCTTCCCCGCCCACGCCTTCGCGCCCGCACCCCTGCCCCGCCACGCCTGGCCAGCCCCGCCCCGTCCACCCGTCTCCACCTCGCCGCACATCCCCTCACCAGCCCCGCCCGCCCCACCGCCTGGGCGACAACTTGATTCGCTTGTTACGATGGTGGAGGTTCTCCTGGCAAGAAGTGGCATCATTATGGCACTGGGGGAGTTGCAACGTTTTGAAACATCAAATGGAAGCGGACGATGGGGTAAACACATAGTATGTATTTATGAAGCGAAATTAGTTTCGGAGCATGTGTGGGTTATGTGACCCCATAAAAAATGTCTAAGAGTCTATCAACATTTTAAATTGATCTGATAACTGCAGGAAAAGGCGAAATGAAAGTATGTGAGTATGTGTACTGCAAAGTAGATTGGACACAAGTGGATACAGGCAGGATACGTGTGAACTAAGTGAGAAACTCCAGAAGCTAAAAGTGGAATCCAGATTAACTATAAATAGGCCTAACTATAAAAAAGCTCGGTATTAAAACAAAGAGCCTCCTTTCACATTTTATAATTTGTAATTCTAAACTATGTTGATAATGTGAAGAATACATGAATAATGCTAATAGAACAAGAAGAATTGCAATAATGTTTATAAAGTATTGTAATTTAAAAATGTGTTTTAAGCATTCATTAAACTAGTTATGTATCACAAAAACAATATAGATGTTTCTTGATGAATTGAAGAATTGACTTCAAGATGATGAATTCTTGAATGTTTCCTTGACATTTGGAGATAATCATAAATTATTACACTTCTCTGATAGTATTATACTTATGGCCAGATTTTTGAAGGTTGCCTTCATATCCAGTAATTTTATTCATCAAGATTTATAAGCATTTTATTTATGTATTCTGTTCGTTCAATATTCGTCCAAGTTTAAGTTCAAAAATGTTCTTTTTGAAGACTTTGGTGGATACAAAAAAACAGAATTTCTTCATTTCCTTACAGCAAAAAATCTTCATTTTTTTAAAACCAAAGAGTTATGTGTAATATGCATCACGTCCTAGTGAACGCAACCCAGAACCCGAACCCGTTCCCAGGGCCTGCACTGTGGGAGGTTGAAGCAACTACAGAGACAAGCCAGCGCATTACGAATGAACTCTGAACCCCATAAATTCTCATTATGGATCTTCAACGCCTTATACAACTTAAAATTAGCAAGTTCTCCTGAGTTATTTTCGTTTTGTAGGAGTAAGAGACCGTACAAGGAACTGCGCACAGGTAAGAAATGACGTTATACTGCTCAAGGATGCCCGTCATACTACTACATCGACGACCTGAAACTCGCGTAAAAGGAACGAGAAGAAAACTCTATTCACTGCAGAAAAACGTGGTCGCCTTTACAGGAATCTTCATTAACCCTGCCCAGGCTCATCAACCCGGGTTTTATATTGCATTATGAATTACCTGAATTTTCATACACATCAACCGGTACACTATTTTTTTCTCTCGGCCCTCTTTTCTTTCAATGCTGTGGAAAAATCTCTAAATGAGTGTCATTGCCTAAAACTTTTATACTCGCATTAAAAAAAAAGTTAACTTTCAACTTACTTTAATTTGTAATACAACCCTCACAAAGACACATAGTTCCGAGCGTTCTCGACGAGCAGATTAGCTCGCTGAGGCCGCTATATCCGAGAATGCTAATTCCGGCCTTGAGGATGAACGATACTGATACTAAGATTGCTACTGGGATTCGCTCTCCACGTCGACGGACGAAAAGGCAACGATCCTCACCGGATCTCTCGACAAGGTTTATTGTTCAATCACTTGCGTTAAACATTTTAAACGTCTTAATTATTCCACTTTCAAATGAGGGGGCAATTGAAGAGTGTAGCAACTAGTATGACGTACGAGAACCGATGAATCGAACTTCGATCCCACAAGGCATGTTGAAATCCTTTGCATAGTAGTATAGTTGAAATTGCGCGTGCTCGGAAGTGATGTCAGTTTAAAATAATAGGTTTTAATTATTTCTTTAGTTACAGTCGTTTACCGAATAAAATAGGTTTAATTTGAATGTACATGAGATAGTGATCTGATACTGGGAAAGGGGGGCATATCCTGAGTTGAAGATGCGGGCTATCTCATCCTTGATACAGTACACTGTAAGTGAGGGACTTATTCTATTTATGAATATTTTTAAATTATAATTAACAATTATAATAAACTAAATAGGATTAATACACAGTTTGTACACAAATCGTGAGTTATTGTTAAATATTCAAATTATATTAATATTTAATTTTGGTTATTAAAATTGTTTTTTAAGGTAGTGGTGGTACTAAACATTTTGGTAATAACTTATTTTCTTCATACTAATAGCTGAAGTTCACCTGCCTTACCATTTCAAGTTTTTCTTGAAACCACAACCAACTAACGGGGATGGCTGTCAGCAATTCATGAACTATATCACTATTGATATTTCTCTTTGTTCTAGAGTACTTTTTCCAAGGAACAATTTTATTCATAAAAATACTAAATCCACTTGCATTCACAACACATCACTGCACCATTAATACGTAACTAGATTTATTCACGCACCACATGAAATACACCAGACGATTAGCACACACTAATTTGGATTTGGGAGAACAGCCTTCGGTCAACGAAATGGAACCAGCTTCCTTTCTCTGAAATTTTCGATCGATTTGGTGTACAAGAAAGAAAAGATTTCTATTATTAAGAAAAGCGTGGATAATTTTATATTTCCCTGTTAGCTCTTCATCAAACTTCACAACCATGAACCGCCATTGGTTGGTAATCAATGTGTGTTCCGTAGTGCATTAAAATGGTTTCGCAGACACCCTGGGAAGCCCTTTCGGGTAGTTGAGACGAATGACTACCGTGTCGAGTTTAACATTATTCGTATTAAAAGTAACCTTTTGACTTATTTTCCTCATTACTTTTTTCTTCTCTTGCTGCCCTTGGGCTCTTCTCATAACCTAGAATATACGTTACTTCTGATATGTTATAAGAGCATTTTGTATTCATGGAGTGAGGAATGGATATGTACACTATAAAATATACGGTGTATTAAATTCCATACTCCCTACCTTTACATTATCAAGTGAAACAATATCCAGTAATTATTTTAATACCAATTTGGTGAAGATAATCAGTTTTGTGAATGAAAATCCAAAAAATATAAACGGATGTGGATATATTCCAAAAATATATTACCTGGATGAGTTTTTAAGACCCAAAAGATGAATGAAAATTTTTGAAGTGAACCTTTATAAAAGCACAATTGCCACTTTGACAGATCACAACCTAAGCGGTACATTATTCCCCAAATTCGTTTGTATTTTTTGCCCCAAATTTCTTATTCGTTCAGTATTCTTTCAGGAAGATCTTACTCGAGAAAACAAACTTACTTCTTTTATTTTGTGAAGAACAAAATTACAACCAACATTCACAAAAAATGTAATAATTATTACACATTTCTTCGTAACCCGGTACAGATTATACATTTTGTCAAGTACAAATTACTTACTGGTACTCCACACACAAAATATAATGAAAAAAAAGTGCATGGACAAAGGAACATTTTGTGTAATCCCAGAGAGAGAGATTTCGATGAAAGCGTTAACCTTCTCTCATAGCTGAGTAGCATTCAACCCAGCAGGCGCTATGACGAGGACTTGAATGACGCCAACGAAATTCTTGGCTGTATCAGTGTGCGCCCCGCCTAAAAACAGAAGCGCGTTAAAAGCTTCCACTACAGTGCCACCGCGTCATTCAGCCTCCATTTGAGAACCATTAATCACGGGATCCTTGCATCTTCAGCGCCGCCGCAACAAAGGAGCGTGCGGTGTCGCCTGCGAGGCGCGGCGGCGGCGGCGTGGGGGCGAGAGGCGTCGCGACGCGTCGGTCGACGACCGCGGCGTCGCGGCGCCGCGGCGCTCCGCGTCCGACGCCAGTGCGCACCGCCCAGCTTTACCCGCTGCCCCGCTGCTCTCGCGCCAGCCACCGCCGCCGACGCTGTCCACCCATCAGGAGCCGCTCGTTACCTCCGTGGGAAATAGGGTAGGCAGTTTGTGCCGCCTCGTGCGTTAAAGCACCATCCATCTTCTGCGCATGCGCAGTTCAAATATTGCACCACTTTAGTGCGCATGCGCTGTTCAAGTATTGCACCTCTTTAGTGCGCGTGCGCTGTTCAAGTATTGCACCTCTTTAGTGCGCGTGCGCTGTTCAAGTATTGCACCACTTTAGTGCGCATGCGCAGACGATCAATAGCGATTCTATGGCGTGCACTAACTCCCTTGCGACATCGACAACAAAACATAGTCTTCAAAAATTAAAACATCGATGCTAATAACACATTGACCAAAAACCATTGATGTTTTTGGTTGGATTAGCGATTCCGGGTCCACTAATAAGATTATGTGTAGACTAAGTGTAGTGCATGTTTTCCTCGGGAAGGGGTGGTTATCCGCCTCCGCTGGATGGCGAGATCCGGCGCCGACCTACCGTCGGCTAGCAGGATATTCCTCCACCAGGTATCTCCCACCAGTCAGGCACCGCCCCAGTCAGGACAAGATCTAAGCTCCCGACCGGTCTCCCGTCATGTGTTGTAGTGTAGTGCATTCTAGTAAAAGTGTGTGTAAGCGAGTGAGGATAGGACAAAGGAGAGGAAGGAAAGATTCTCTTTGTTAGGGTAGTGCTCCGGCATTCGCCTGGTGTTGTTCGGGGAAACCACAGAAAACTACGGATCACAGAAGCCAGCCTGTAGAATTTACCTCCAATCAGCGACTGAATTCGACCTAGCTGACACGGTGTCGAAAATCTTGCCCGTGTCAGGAGTCGAACCTCGGATCTCCCGATCAGAGGCACTGCAGTGACATCAGTTGATGCTCTGAGCAACGTCTCGTTGTTTTGTTTTTAAACATCGATGTTTTAAGTTGGTTCAGTAACCTCTAACGTTAGAAGCGTGCGCAACAAAATTTAATTTGATAGTGGCCGTGTTTATTAACTTACATAATAAACATTTCACTAAAAACAAAGTTAAAAAATGCCTCTATACTAATGTACTAAATGCCCGGAAAGACGAAGGAAATTCCAGGGCATCAGAATCGGCCTGAGCGAGGGATAGCAGTCTGTTCGATGAAAGCAATACAAACCGCGTTCGTAATACAAACACACAGAGGTACGATTAGCTAATATTTCATATTTTAAGGTTTACAACATTTTGAACCATGAACAAAAATCGAAAATGTTAAAACATCGAGACCAAAATATTGATGGTCCAAAAATATCTGCTTCAACACATTGATGTTTAAAATATCGATATTTTTCAAGAAACATGAATGTTTTGAAAACATTGGCATCAAAAACGCATCCCTACGTTCGAAGTGCGAGCGGTTCGCTCATTTTTACCCACTGCCCTGCTGCTCTCACGCCAACCGTCGCCGTCCGCGCCGCCCCCCGCCTCCGCAATCGCCCGCCTCAGCAGTCGTCCCCGCCCTCGCCACCGCCGCCCCAAACCACCACTGCCACCGCCGCCGCCTCTCCCTCCACCAACGGGTCCACCACTGCCTCTGCCATCGGTTCCGCCTCCGCCTCCGCCCCCGCCTCCGGCCCCGCCTCCGCATCCTCCTCTGATTACGCCCCCGCCCCGCCTCCATTTTCACCTCCGTCTCCTCGTCCGCCCGCGCCCCCGCCTCCGCCCCCGCCTCCGTCCCCGCCTCCGTCCCTGCCTCCACCCCTGCCTCCGCCTCCGCCCCCGCCCACGCCGCCGCCTCCGCCTCCGCCTCCTCCACCCCTATCGCCACCTCGGCCCTCGCCCCCGCCTCCTCCTTCACCTCCGCCTCCGTCTCCACCTTCACCTCCACCTCCACCTTCACCTCCTCCTCGACCCTCGCCTCCGCCGTCCGCGCCGCTGTCGCCCCATCAGGAGCCGCTCGTTACCTCGGCGCGTGGAAGGCGCGGCGTGGAGCGGAGCGGCGTGGAGCGGAGTAGAGTGATGGAAGGCGCGCGCCGGCCCCCGCGACGCGCCCGACCGATCACTCGCGCAGCGCGGCCGGCGCGGGGGAGGGCGTGGGCGAGGGCGAGGGCGAGGGCGAGGGCGTGGGCGAGGGCGAGGGCGGAGGCGAGACTCGGCACGCCTGGCGGAGGGAAGTGGTCGGCAAGAGGAGACGAGACGGTTAAGAGGACTATAACGAGGATGAACAACAACATAAAAATAAATGCAAAACAATAGACAAAATAGAGAGGAAAATATTGGATATTTAATGTTTTATCTGGAAAAATCACCGATGAATTTTTTTTGTTATTTAAGGTTGTTTCAAAATCTAGGTCATTAGCGACCATTTAACGGTATGGTAACTGTGAAGTTGACATGATATGGTGATGATAGGGGGTGTAAGAACAAACACAAATACAACCATGACCGAGGTGGGACTCCAACCCGCGATCCTTCGGTCCAAGATCCCTACGGCACAACTGCCCAAACGATCTCGGCCACCTGACCGGCAAATAACTATCATATTAAAGATATAGTTTTTTTTAAAACGAAAGCTGTTCAAAGTCATCTTGAAATAAAGTAATGTGCCATGTTTCGAAAATATTAGTAGTTGTGTGTAATTTTTGTCTTCTCGTATCTTCGTTGATGTGATGAAAGTCGTGAACAGTTAAACGTAAACCTAAACGAAAAACTACATTTGGGTCTAGAAAAATCGTGTACTATATTATTTTAGTAATACACATACCTTTGCGGCTCTCACACGCAACCAATCTTTACAAATGAGGTCTCTAAAGAAAGAGAATTACACGGATACGTGACGAATTGCACTTTGACTTTAAAAATATAAAGGATTTGTTTTAATAAACACATCTAAATATTCGTGTCAAATGCAACCCTCAACACTCGATTAGCTATATCGTTAAAATAACTAGCTAGTGAAGCGTTTTAGGGCCTTAAAAACTAATATTCTGAGGTCTCAAAGAAACATTTCACACAAGTAATTCACGTGATGGTTCTTGGGCAATTTATTTAATTTTTGCCGATTCGGTGCTACCAATACAATGAGGAATACTGAATATATTGCTCCATGACCTATATTTCAGCCCTTGGAGATGGTGGTCATTTGTGTGACGTCACGTTAGAAGGCTTCAATTCCTCTATTTTATACTACTTATGCTTGCTGTATACACCGTGGTTTATTGCATAGTATTGCAGTATTGCATTAATATTGCAGTATCAATACCCCTAACTGGGGTATTGATAACTAGTGTAGTAGTTCTGGCATTGCTTCCACTAACACGTCTCACATTTCTTTCTTTTTTCTGAGAAGACACGCTGTTGTTGTTTTTCGACCCGTCGTTTTTCCCGATCCCTGCCCCGTTTTTGTTGATGAGCAGGAAATCATTATTTTTGTCTCTCTGTCCAAACCATTTATCTTCTTCTTTCGTTTGCATTATTTATTTTCTTCCTCATTATTTCCATCCACATTCGAACAATTATAGCATCCTTTACTATATTTTTTTTTCACAAACCGAAGTACCCTACGCTGCCCGGTACTTATTTATTGATTGATAGTGATTCTAGGCGAGTTAACTAAAAAGATAGTAAGTCCCGAAAGTGTGCGCATTTTTTATGTACACACTTCCATTAGATGGAGAGATCCGGTGCCGACCTACAAGCCAGCTTCCGGTGTTTTCTCCAACCAGATTCCTCCCACCAGCGGGGCACCTCCCCAGCCCGGGCAAGCATTGAGCTTGCGAGATGTGTGGTAGTCTAGTGCATGTAAGTGTAAGTAATAGGTAGCGATAGGGCCACGAAGAGGAAGGAAAACTCTCGCGATCTGGCCTGTTTCCTAGGGTAATACTCAGGCATTCGCCTGGAGTTGATTGGAGAAACCACGGAAAACTGCCGACCAGAGCAGCCGGCCTCTAGAACTCTCCTCCAGACGGACTGAATTCAACCTCGCTATGAAGTTAATGTCAAAAATCCTGCCACCGTCTGGACTCGAACTATAGTGTCTCCCGTTCAGAAGGGCTGGAGAGGGAGAGCTTCATGATGACCTTCGGTGTCACCGAATACTACACATATTTTGTAAAACGTTTTGCAAGTAAATATCTCAATGTACTAGAGGACACCAGTCAGTCATTGGCTACATTGTATCATATAGAAAACTATATCCAAGTCAAAAGACTGGAAATGAGGACGCTCATTTCAGCCGATGGGCACAGTTTACAGTTAGAAAAACCTCGGCTTGCCATTAAAAAAAAAAATGAAAGCTCTGGAAGAAAGGGTGATTAACGAAGAATCGGTAGCAAAGATACTATGTCAAACATTGTCAGGCTGTTGAAGAAGTGTTGGGAGAAAAGAAAATATTAGTGAATGATCCCAGGAAGAAAAAAAAAAAAAAGAAGAAAAAAAAACTCCTTGATTGAAGAAGTGAACGAATAATGAGTTGAAATTAAAGGAAAATCTATAATTAACTTTCTTGCGTCCCTGAGATAGTATTCTAAACTGAAGCAAAATAGAATTTTGTTTTTCGGCATTTTTAGTTATGATTCAAAGGTATGGTACGATAGTAGTAGTTTATGCAATTAGTTTATAATGTTAAGGTTTATTGCATGAGTTCACGTTTTGCAAACGAGCGACTTTAGGAGCGAGTTTTCAAATTTGTACGAATGTAATAAAGCAACATTATAAACGAGTTGCATACTATGTTTTTTTTGTATAACAGCATTATACATTTATAAGAGAAGCAAAATTAATTTTGCGAAACAACTCCCCTGTGACGACTCTGGTATTTGACATCGTGCGAGTAAACGGTGGTCGGCTGTTCCGTATAAAATATCTTCTTACTGGAACGACATATGGCAGTACAGTTTTCATGACCCGCGATTCGGATTCGCAATTTCAGTCACTGGAGGGGGTGGCGATTGCTCTTGAACGTTTTTGGCACGAAGTCGACGTCACGCGCACCCCCTATACTTCGATTTATTTTAGTGGTTCCTTTGACAGTTCACCAGGTGTTACGGTGTCATCCAATGGGGTGCTTAAACGTCACTACAGTAACGTCACCATGTTGATGTTCAGCCTCCCGATTGGATAACACAGGACTACAGGCTTGAATCTTGCAACGTAAGGCTGCATTGAACTGAATGCCGAAAAAAGCAATTGAATTGAAGAAAAAACATTGACATTCTTATATAGCATTCTAGCTTGCGTCACACATATTGTAGCGATACCGATTTCCTCATGCCAGGAAAATTAAATTAAACAAACAGACTCAGCCACCCTGAGTTCTACTGGGAGAATAAACATACGGCGTTGCACGTGCAACCTCGCTTATCGGACGGCCATTCGCACCCCCGGCCCATTAAGAAAGTCGTTACAAGGGTCAGTCGTCGAAAGATTCACTGAGAGGCACGTGTTCGCATGACCAGCTGCAGGATTTCGAGAACGCCCGCTTACATCCAGGGAATCCCAGAGCGATAAATTCTTTCACGGACAACGCCTGCCTTGTGCAAGCATGCCGGTGTTCTAGAAGGAATAAGAAAATTCTGTACGCTCACAGTGACGCAAAGAGTTGAAACTTCCTTCACTACTCCCGTCACGATTGGTTGAAATAGCGTAATGCGCCATTTCCTTTGGCCAATAGCGACGCGACTATCATAGGAGCTTGAACACACGAGAAAATTGGGTGGGGGTAAAAGTTGACCTAATACAATTTCGACTGAGAGAATATCAGAAAGTGCAGAGCATCAGACGGGGCCAGATCATTTAGACGGGGGGCAGTCGGGAGAGAATCTTCTCTGGGGGGTAACTATTCGTCGGAGAGAGACCAGTGTGCCTCTGAAAAACTTATAATTATTCGTCGGAAGGAGCCTGAGTTCTAGGCTGAGGGCAGTTGGGAGAAAAACTTATCTGGGGTGGGAATTATTCGGGCGAATGTGCCTATGTGGGACTTATGTTATTTTGCTGCAAGTTTTGAGCATTGAGCCGGCTGCAGTAGACAGAGAAAATTCTCTGGGGTGGGAATTCGTCGTGACGAGAGGCGAACGTTTCTCCGAAGGATCGCTGAACTGTCCGAAGTTGTGTTCGACAATTATTATAATGAGAATCAGAGGTACGCGTAGTTAATTACTACGTTCCTGAGATTGAGATCGCCCGGCTACTCCGAGTTCTACCAGAGTACTACCAGTTACTACCAGTACCGCTCCGAGCTCAACCAGACTACCAGACGCCGTTACAACGCCGCCACGCGCCACCACCCCTGGGTGACGTCACCAGACGGCCGACCAGCTGACGTGCGTGTCTGAGAGGGTGCAAGGGCATCGCCCCGGCCGCGCCCTTTTGTGAAGGTTGCCGCCGCCTCCTCGACCGCGCCCTCCCCGGGCGCGCAGAGACCTTTCTTCCAAGCGGTATTATTTAAGGGCATTCGCCCCTATGAAAAGTTTTGTAATGCGGCGCCGCGCTATGGCGCATTGATTTGTAACTTTTGTAGTTTACCATTGTAATGTTAATTATAATTCTTCCTAGTTTTTAAGCTTTACTCTGAATACTAACTTTTCATCTTCTTTTCTTTCCACCTAATTTTCACATTTCTTTATTCAATTTGCTAATGCAACTTCCCTGGGGCATTAGATTTGATTGCCCAGGAATAAAAGTAATTTTTACCAGTGATCCAAGTGTTTCTTTCATGTTACCAGTATCTGTTTAACGATTCCTTCCATCACCGACTGAGCTACAAAGGGCCGCTTACCGGGCGTTCTCTCACGAGACGACCGGGGGGTGTTACAATATATAATAGTCAGTTTTTTTAAAAAATAGTGGTGCCAGAAAAGCGTGTAATTTCTTACAATAGTAACGAATAAAATCCTGCAATTTTAGTGAATACCAAAAAACTCCATCATCAATACTTATTACGAATAGTGGCGCATGGGGTGCGAATGTTAAGTCCTTTAAAACTAATACAGAGATTCAAAAACTATTGGTGCTACGACAGAACATGCTTCCTCGCATTTTTCTAAATTATACAATTTTTGAGTTACAAAGTATTCAACGAAAATGGTTCTCAAAAATTGTTTCAAATATTTTGAACAAACTTTCCCCTCAGAGAACGTAAACGACAATTAGAAATGGCGTAAGTCTCAATTTTTGCGGGGTCTTCATACAAATACCACAAAGAAGATATAGTTCATTATTTTCTCGCCATATTCCGTAAGAAGAAAATGTGTTGTAATTGTGCGCTGGAAAACGGGGATTTCTCAACAGTAAAACATATTGCCGAGCCCTGGTAACGAAAAAGTGGATAATTATATTTCCTACATGTAATGAATTTCTTCCTCTAACACCCTGAGCAGTTCCATGTTTTGTGGGCCTTTGATAAACCTATTGATGACAAACGTCTGTCAGTTAGACTGTTTCTGCGTCTCTCTGTGGTCAACGCTACCGCTTACAAAGTGCAGAAGAATTTCTCCAAAATGAATATTCCCCGATCAAGAGACTTGAGGCCGTGCGCGTGGGGAACGGTCTACTTGATATTTCAGAAGACTTTACATGAATAAAATTACAATTAAAAAAATGTATCAAAGATGGCTCCAAATTGATTGCTTAAACTTTGTTATCATGTAGCGAAGGAACGGACTGAAATAATGGTACAGATCTCGTTGCAAAAGTTCGAAATCATTTTCCGGCGTCATCATACAGCTACAATATTAAAGATTTTCCCCTTAATGAAATCTGTTATTTAAATATACGTCTTCAAATAAGATCGTGTAAAAGATTTCGAAAATATATGTAGTTTTTGCATAATTTTACGTGAAATACGGGTAATTTTTGAACTATTTTTTCTCAAAATCGTCTCCAAATATTTTGAAACAATTCACATCATATGAATCAAGTGTCGGTATAAGAATGGGCTAGTTCCCTTTTCGTAACCACTGTATTTTGCAACAATTTAACATTGCAACAAGTTAACATTGCAAAAGTAAGACATTGAATAAAGAGATTTAAAAAAAGATTAATTATTAAAGTTAAAAGTTAATTATTCCTTGAAGTTAATGCAATTTATAAAAATAACACTTTATGAAAACCGAACAGTTTCTCTTCTTAGAACTCCCTGGATTTTTGAAAATGGCAAATATAGAAATAGTGCCCGAATGTATGTGCTGTCGTAGCATCATTATTTTTATTGCATTCATCTAGCATACTCTGTATAAATCTTATGCTAGAAAAAGGATATCTAAATATATTTACGATCTCACTTTACCAAAACATGCATTACTTTTGCCACTAGGCGACTTGAAAAGTCCAACAAATTCCTGTGTAAAATGCACCTGCACTTTGAAAGACCTGTTATCATCTTGTTGTTATCATCCACGCTCAAATCGCTGGATGTTAAAGGGCGGAGTGATGACGCACTGGGACTTTCCGAGGACGTAGCGGGCCCAAAGCGGCTTTGGGGAGCAGGCAATGGGGGCGGCGGGTAGATCCAAAGGCCAGGAGAACAATGCCCCAGTCTTCTTGTGCTAGCGGCATCGGCGACAGGTGAAGCGCGTGTCTGTGCGTGTAGGTGCACTAGGGCGAGGGGCCGGTAATTCATTGTCGTGATTTGCGAGACGCGTAGATGGTCTCAAAGTAGAGCGGCTTCATGCAGGGAACATCGGTGGTATGTTGCCGTGGGGTAACCCTCTCCTTGCGGTGGGGTAAATTATCTCTCCTTGTAGTGGGTCTATTTATTTAGTTTATTGTGAGCAGGGTAGTTGTTAAATTGAGACTACGGTCTAGATTGTTAATAAATCTACTGTTTCACAAACCACCCTCGTCTGTGTTCGATTACACCCGTATGACGCCATAATCTCTCCGACCCTGCGGCGTATTGGATTAAAACCCAGCATTCTCTTTTGTTTTTCACTTTTTGAAGACGATCAAGAAAGAATATACCATGACGTGATGGAAATTTCACCACAAATCACAGACCAGTGCTCAACTATTTGCAGGATGATTTACAAAATTATTTACAAGCAATAAGGTATACCAGAGCAGTGCATAGATATGTTACTGTTCCCGGATCGCATGAAACGATCCCTAACTACTTGCAATTAAATGCTTGATTTTGTGGCTCTCGCCACTTATTAAATCCTTACGCACACACCGTACCACCACGTGACCACCAAGTGGAAGTGATATTTCACTAGGGCTCCGGACACACGAGTTTCCACACGAGAGCATCGCACATCTACGCACTCCCTGGGTGCAAGTTTTGTGCATCCGCACGAGGTCTCTGCTCAAGACCCCCCACCACCACCACCACTCGCGCTTTCAGTTTTATACTCTCAGCCCACGTGACTCGCGACGTCATACTCGCGTTCGCGTGGCAAGCGCCATCACGTGATCGTCGTGTCGCCGCTCGACCAGGTTGTTGTAGTCTTTTGTAGTTCTGCTGATTTCTAGGAGTTCCCAAAAAACTTCTGGAATTTTCTGCACTTCCGTTCCAGACCATTCCAGCCCCACCCACGACACCTTAAGGACGACTGTTTAAGCCCCAATCCTACGATCGCCAGACTTCCGGCTAGGGGCGAGGTCCGTTTGCAGTACGTTGAGATACTAATTTTACAATAATACTGTACTGCTCTTAATTTACGAAAGAATCATCCCCATTAACGCGTAATTTTTGACTGCCTGACGTGTGGCTGCAGGAAAGGTAACTACAAAAACTACTATAGGGGTACTATAGCTTGTAACTGAGTGCGACTTATAACCAGTCTCACCAAAATTCAGACCCATCGAAATTTGAGCCTCGTAGTACTTTGAGATCACCTGTCTGTCGTGATCATGCAGCACTGAACACAATTCATGTTCCAATTCTTACTTATGATTTTTATCAATCGTTAGGGGATGGTCATTCGAAAAAAATGGAAGCGAATATTTCATCTCAAAATTCCTTGTCTCCTTACCCCCAAAGAAGAATTAGTAAATCTTTAAATAGGATTCCTGTAGGCCAAGATTGAATTAATGGTTGTGGGTGTTAGCAAATACCAGCGAACGCGTGATCACTTCAACATTTCTTTCATATATTCTGTACTTTCTTTTATTAGAATACGCGATTAATGATATTCGGTAAATATGAAGGGGCTATCGTTCAAGGGCGGAGCCCTATACCTTTGCAGAACACCCCAAAACTTCGCTGTATATCAAACATTTTAATAATCAAATTACGAAACATCGACTTCTTGACATGTCGCTTTCTGCGGTAGTACCACTGACATATAAATACGAAAACGTCTGTATTATTGAGTGCTATGCTGGGTGACACAAGAGTAAGATTGATGGGTTGATTAGTGACTCCGGGCCGCAGCTGCTAAGGTCATTAGTCCCGTAAGGGGTGTAGTGCAAGGTTGTTTTTTTTATCGCGGGCGGTAGCAGTGATCTGCGAAATCCGACGTCATCGGATTTCCTACCGGATCGGATCGGAACCTACATCCGACCCGTCGGGATGTAGGTTTTTCCCCAAGTATCTTCCACCAGGACACCGCCCCAGCCGGGACAAGCTCTCAGCTCCCGACTGGTCTCCCGGCATGTGTGGCAGTGTAGTGCACGAAGGTGTGTGTAATAATAGGAGAAGGAAGAGGAAGGAAAGATCTCGCGCGGTTCGTGGCCCGATTGTTGGTTGTTACTGCGCCGGCATTCACCTGGTGTTGATCAGAGAAACCGCGGAACACTACCGATCAGTGCAGCCGGCCGCTAGAATTCTCCTGCAGAGGGCACCTGCACACGACCTAGTTAGAGTAAAGGGTAAAAACTACTAGTTAAAGTAAAAATATCCTGCCACAATCGGGACTCGATCTCAAGGACCTTCCCGTTAGAGGCACTGCAGTGACACGCTTCGAATTACACACTTATGAAGGGGAAGCAGACGACCAGCGAAGGGGCGTGAGGGAGGACCTTCGAGGGAGATCAGCGACTCCCACTTGCCGGAGTGAGAGCTCAAAGACCGCCCTTTTCACTTTACATTCTCCTGTACAACCCGTTCCCTCTTCCACGACTTCTCCTTGAAGTCTTCGCTCACTTCCGTCTTCCCACAACCTCAAATTTAACACTCTCACATCTTAAATTCGCTTCACAATTTTTTCCTACTGTAAGGCTTATCTGTAATCCACTCTCGACTAGTTTTTATTCATTTCCAAGCTCCTTCTCATTCATTAAATTATGGTAAATTAAAGGTCAGACCTAAAATTAGAATTATCAAAATTAAATTATTGATTATTAATTTTAATTAATAATTAATTTCGATAATTCTAATTTTAGCTCTAAGGATGATCGTTACGCGATCGAAA
Source organism: Gryllus longicercus (assembly GCA_038098605.1). Classification (NCBI taxonomy): domain Eukaryota; kingdom Metazoa; phylum Arthropoda; class Insecta; order Orthoptera; family Gryllidae; genus Gryllus; species Gryllus longicercus. Next base: position 101,193 of record JAZDUA010001080.1, read on the forward strand.
CGACCATTATCAAAATAAATTGTTCATACCAGACACCTTTAATTTACCATATTTAAATATTAGAAAGTATCTACCCAATCAGCGATCTAATTAATCCTTCTCATTCCTTTATCGTCGGCTGAACTCGACCCAGCTGTCTAGCTAGTGTTGATGGTCGAGAGTGGAACCGTAGGACCTCCCGGTCAGAGGCACCGCAGTGACACCAGTTGACGCCCTGAAGCTCCTCGGCCGGTCGGGGAGGACGCGTGGGGCGGGGCGGGGTGGGGCGGGGCGGGGCGGGGCGGGGCGGGGCAGGGCGGGGCGGGTGCAGGGCGGGGCGGGGCGGGTGCAGGGCGTGACGGTGCGGGGCGGGGCGGGTGCAGGGCGGGACTGTGCGGGGCGTAGCGGGGTGGAGCGGGGTGGAGCGGTGTGGAGCGGTGTGGAGCGGGGCGGAGCGGGGTGGAGCGGGGCGGGGCGGAGCGGGGCGGAGCGGGGCGGGGCGGGACGGGGCGGGGCGGGACGGAGCGGTGCGTAGCGGGGTGGAGCGGGGCGGAGCGGGGCGGAGCGGACCGGGGCAGGGGCGGGGTGGAGCGGGGCGGAGCGGAGCGGGGCAGGGGCGGGGCGGGGCGGGGCGGGGCGGAGCGGGGCGGGGCGGGGCGGGGGGTGCAGGGCGGGACGGTGCGGAGCGAGGCGGGGCGGCGCAGGGCGGGGCGGTGCCAGGCGGAGCGGGGCGGAGCGGGGCGGAGCGGGGCGGAGCGGGGCGGAGCGGGGCGGCGCGGGGCGGATCGGGGCGGCGCGGGAGTTGCGCCCGGTGGCCTCCAGCGTCCGCGGGGCCGTTCCCACGCGGCGCGCAGCGGCCCCTGCGCGTAGACGTTGATGGAGCGCGCGCGCAGCCGGCGTTCGGGTGGCCCCCCGCCGCGCAGCGCCGCGACGCGACGCGACGCGACGCGACGCGACGCCCGGGCGCCGCCGCCGCCGCTGGCGCGATGCGAGGGCGTCGCTCTCGGCGACGGGCCGGGCCGAGCCGAGCCGCGCCGCGCCGCGCCACGCGCCCCCAGGCGGGGCAGGCCACCGCCACCCGGACCACCAGAAAATGGATTAGCTGCACTTAAGGAAAACGGCGGGTTGCTGACTGAATCTGCATTTTTAATGCGCGGTGTAACTCAACGCGTAGCCCAGACCCTAGTACCACAGGTATGCTCTGTTCACACCAGCAGACGATTATTTTGACAGATACTAAAACTTTTGAACATCGCCGAAGACAGTAGCGCTCTGCAAAAAGAATTCTTTGGCCAGCTCTAAGGGCTAGGGCATGATGCAAAGACATGGGTGAGCCTCTGTGCAGCCAATCCGGCTTCAACAAATGATCTTCAAGCCTGACTGCGATGACATAGAATAGGGTTGTCCAACTGGCGGGCCGCGTTGCTATTTATTGTGGCTCGCGAAAGGTTATTAGTTAAAAGTTGCCCTTGCATCCATGGGAGAGAACCTTGTGCACCTAGGGTACACGCTCTGCGGGTGTCACCACCCCCATAATTTAAAAATAGCTAAAGTTTAGAATGTAGGAATTGTTTTCTAGTAAATTCAGAAATTCAAAAATCATCCCAATGTGAGAGCGTAGGCTTCCGCGGCCGGAGTCATTACGCCCTGAGGAAGGTCGCAGAATGGCGACCGAGACGTCGGCACCTTCGCCATGGACGCGGCGTCACCCGGACAGCCTAGTAAATACATTCATCTCAATGTGTTTCACTGCGTTATGCTACGTACGGCCTTCTATAATTCATTGTTCCTTCACCCCACCGTTTCAAGCAACCGGGAAAACTGCAAAGATCAACATTTCTGGGAAGTCAGGTGTGGATCACCAAAGCAATGAAAATATGGCCTGCAACCACATTAATGGTTTTAGTTGTGGCCCTTGAGGCCTTGCACGTCGGACACTTGTCAAGTCTCAGTTATCAATAATTTTGCCGCCACGAACCACCCTTAGTCAAGTGAACTAATCGTTGAAATCTTCTGTAAACCGCGTGGTTTTGAATAACGCATTCGCGTTATGCAATTAAAACAACACGAATTTCTGAAAATAAACTGGGTAGTATATCCATACCACAGACGTCTTATCTCCTACCATAATATCAACACAGTTTCGCCAAGGTTTACCAACATACTGCCCCGCAGTAGACAAATTAGGAATATTGTGATAATTTAACGTGAGAATTTAACTGTATGGTGAGCTATTACGACAATAAAAAAATGGCATAATTTTCATTAGGCAATTTGGATTGCTAACTAAAGAAAATACAATATAGAAACTTATCCGTAGTCAGTTTTCGGTCTAGATCTGTACATTTTATTTGAATATGCCAGGTCCGGCCATTTTTAGACATAATCCAAACACAGGCAATACTTTTCTTCTGGTTCCGGATGAAGGTAAGGAATGCCAACCGTGAATACGGGAAGGTTGTGTCGAAGACAGTGATGCAGAAGTTTCATCCATCTTATCGAGATCTTCCTCAGGACTGAAGAGCGCCAAAATAGAGGGGGCTCGAGTTTATATACCAGGGTGGTTTCTTATGAACAGAAGTTTGGCAGGTCAAGTCCTGATGCTGCTAAGGAGTTTTAGGGTCATTCTGAACATCTGAACATGTCGGATAGTATAACAATCATGGGTAAATTCCAATTGTGTAACTCGTTAAATGAAATCTCCTACTGTGACGTTTCAGGAATATCACTACGAATAACAGACAAGAGCTCAACTATTTACAGAGATATATTTTCAATATTATTTACAAACAAAAATAAATTAATATACATCTCTGATAGTCTGGCCCCGGCTTGCACGAGCAATTCCTATCAACTTACAATTAATTGCTTGACTCATGGCCCTGGCCACCACTCAAAGACCTATCCACATAGCGTACAACGTGATCTCTGTCATCAAAGGAATTGATATTCCACTACGGCTTCCCTACATACAATACCTCGAGCATCGCTCGTCAACGCACTCCCTGGGTGCAAGATTTGTGCATCCGCACGCGGTCTAATGAAGACCCACCCCCGCGACTCTCGAGTTTTATTCTCTCTGTCCGCGTGACTCGCAATGTCATACTCGCGCTCAGAGTTTTATTCTCTCGGTCCGTAATATAGTTTAAGATATAATTAATAAATAGTTTTTCACATTAAGAATAAGTAATTTCATACATTATATGTAGAAATAATATTTAATTAATGAATCAATTTAAATTTGAGATCTGAATACTAATTAGAAATTAGAGATAGACGTTTTCACCAAAGTAGATGACTTAGCGCCCTCTGATACCATATGGTATCAGAACACGTTTCGGTATTAATAATTTTTTCATTCGTTTTTGAACAACAATGCGATCCTACGCTGTATTGAATCGTGTTCTCTGACCAATTCTGAATGCCACGCTATTACCGAACACGATTACCGTTAAACAGTCAAAAACGTTTCTTCCTGCTGTGAAGTGTTTAGTGGCAGTGGCATGGACTACGGATGGGCGGAAATACACATTTCTCATTTTTATAATTGATAAAAAATCTGTAATTTGAACATATTAAAGTTAACAATGTATTCAATTATGTAGGGTTAAGTTTGTGACAGATTTGTGACAGATCACTGGGCGGATAAGTGAGCAATAGTTTAATTTTTTCCGTGCTAACCATCATTTATTTTTGATAATTTATATTACGAATATATATAGCATTTTTTTCTTTACAGTCCTGGCTTTCGTTAACAGAGCCTCTGGAAATTCTGGAATAAGTTTAAAAAATGTGCATTACCTTTTATGGTAATTCTTGACCTAAAAATTAATAATCTCCCTTATATTATATTATATTATATGGACAAACTTTTTACAAATTTTAATCTTTATAGTGATCTTAGAGATCAAGGTTATGGAGCAGTAGGGACTATGATAGAAACTGCAAAAAAATGCCCTATAACGGATAAAGGTACCTTTGCCAAAAAATGTCGAGATAAAATTGAAAGTACTCTTGAAAAAAAAAATGATGGTGTTCCTTTTGCTTGGTGGAAAGATAGTTCTGTTGTGACTGTTGCGACAATACATTGTGGTGTAAATCCCATGTCACAAGTGAAAATATATTCTCAGGCTGAGAAAAACACATCTATATTCCTCGTCCGAATTGCGTAGCACAATGCAAACATGAGCTGCACGGACCTTATAGATCAAGGAATTACGCTTGTAGAATCGGAATACGACCTAAAAAGTGGTACTAGCCCATTCTCACATGGCTGTTGGACGACTGTGTGATAAATGCCTGGTTTATGTACAAACCAACCAACCAAACAAGTCAGTTGGAATTCCGTAGACTGGTGGCTAGACATATCTTGGCCGTTATGGCTTTCATACTCAACAAGTATGACGGCCTTCAATCTGAAAAAATATTTTACCTGGACTAAAATTTTATGGGTTTAACCATTACGTAATACCGTGCAATATACGACGATGTGCAGGTGAAGAAGGTTGCTCTTCATTTGAAGAACCATGCGTGGATAATGCAATGTAGGACAAAACTTTAAGTGTTTTCAAAAGTTTCATATGTTCTAATTATTTATATAATGGATTTCTATAATTTTTATGATCCTTTTTTTCTCCAATTTCATTTATAATAAAAGTTTTTAAATGTAACTTTTTTTTTACTTTAATCCTCCGTAAGCGCTCGGTTATACCATATGGCATCAGCAAATATTTCAAAAATTAAAAACGTAAATTAAAAAAAAACATCTCAGATTTAAATGTTTTAGAGCTCATTTGCCCAAATAAACGTGAAATAAAGTATGAACTTTAAAAAAAATATTTGGCCACCAAGGGGTCACAATTGTTTATGATTCCCGCTATTATAATAGCAGGTGAACATTATCCAAATATTTATAATTATAAGTAGCCGGATGAAAAAGTATCCAATTATGTTGGTTTACACTTCAGTATAAAGTGGCTCAATAATGTTCTTGTACTAATATGACTATACCTTACATACTTACTTTCATGTTTTGACCTACATAATCGTTTTGAAAGAAGTGAAAACACATTAGGCCCTTTCAGGAAGGAGACGAGAGCTATCCCACTGTATTATTTGCTTTATAATAGAGAGAATTCAGAATATTAATAACCTCTAAAACAAAGTACTTAAATCTAACGAGCAAAAGGATCTCATTGAATTTTGCCTTACAAAAGTAATATTATTGCATTTTTTTGCTGAAAGAGCGTTGAAATGCTTAAGTATTTGACCCGGACTCAACAGTACAGGAAGTCTCAAATATTGGAAAATTACTTTCTTGCAAAGTAAATATGAATCTTTGAATGACTAAAAGCAAACATTTGCTTTTAATCATGAAGGCAAGCAGTCCCATAAATAATTTATAGACAGACAATTGACATAACCTATCGTTTCTTTCATGTGTCTCGTTATTTCATTCGCAACAGTTTTGGGAATATTTTTGGTCCTATCATCAAGCAAAAAGGGGAGAGCACATAGTACGAAAGTAAAGAAATGCCAAGCAAGAAGTCGTGTCTGTCTCAAGTTAACTTGGCATAGAATGAAATCACTCTCAATCAACATTGCCAGTCGAGTGAATTCACTTTCAAGCTATTAGCTCTCCCGTTTTTGCCTTCTGATAAGGCCAATATATCCCCGAAACTCTCTCGAATAAAATGATGAGATTCATGAAACAAAAGGCTTGTTTGTGTCAATTGTCTGTCTACAAATTATTTATGAAACGCCTTACCATGAACATTGTAAAAACACCGAGACAATTACTAAGACAGCTAATTCCAATTCTACAAGAACAAAACATTATAGTTGTAATATGGTGTCAATGATGTGTGCATTAACACTCCTGCTACCAACGGTTTTGTTAACTTAGTGCTACCAACGGGGGTAATTCAATTACTTCACCAAAATGTTTGAGAAAATAATTTATAGAGCTATGGAAACAGTGTACTTGTTAATTATATAGAGAACAAAATATCTAAATGAATATTTCTGTTTGATACTCAATGCATATTTAGAGGGAACATGTGATTATTTAGTACGACCAACAAAATTGAAGACACAAATATTTTTTTAAAGAGAAGTGACCTTTATTGAGACCAATCAAACAGGCAATTATGTCACGTTAATGCCACATAATTTACCAACATTAAAAACATATTGATATTATTGTGTCTCCCCTGTGAATGTGGCACATTGGCTTTTTGCAAGTTATACATACGTACTTTGTTTTTCTATCGTGATTTATTGGGCATTAAGAACATCTTTTTCCCGATTTCATAGTTGACAGATTTTGTTCAGGAGCATCATTGCAATTCCTTTTTATACCTTTATCAACATCATTTTATACCTCTACCATCAGGTCTCAGATTATACAACACATGGTCATCAGCATGTAAAAAATCAGAGTTATCGATATTTTCGAATTCACTAAGGGTATATCCTTTTGCTATGTTGAAATTGAACCAACACTGAATTCCAAAGCACCACACGGGAAGTATTAACAGCACTTAGATTATTTTTGACGTAAAGAATTCAAAAGCACAACAATGAAACAAAATTAACTGATCTCTGGTAAGAAATAAAACAATGGTAACATATGTATTTTTCTTGTTACAATTTTATTACACAAACTACCAACGGCGGGGGGGGGGGGTTACATGACTACTCCTGGTAAAAAAAATACATATATTACAATATAATTTATTTTCATTTCCGCATAATAAATTTTTCACAAGGTTAGAAATAACATATGCAGTATATTTTAAAACATTCAGTAATCTTAAAATGGAAAAATAAATATACAGAGATGACTTATTTCCATTACCCCGCCTGACAGGAGAAGCGTTAATTAAACGAGAAATAAGTTCTTTAGAAAAAATCAATTAAGCAGTAATTAGTTATGTAAACTTAACATAATATATTGTCTGAAGATGTTATCATAGTCGTCAGTTTTTTTTCGATTTGTTCTTGGTTCAGATAGACTTTTATTATCGTTTTTATGGCTTTTTATGACAATGTAGTCATTCTTGTTACAATATGAAATAGTAGGTAGCTAGGTGAATTCATTCGCCATAAATATTGAAAACATTAGAATCAATTACTTGTATCAACTGCGCATGTGGATTAAATTAGAGGTAATAAGAGGAAGCAACTAGGGAGAAAACCATTAGCCCGTTGTTCGCAGTTCCAGAGATAGTCGTGCGATTCCTTCCCAGGAACTCCGTTCGCAATTGACATTCATCGGGCCAAAAAACGCCCGCCGGGGAGAATCGAGACGCGCACTCGCGCATGCGCGATCGACGCACGTGGGTGGGCCGGCTCTCGACTCCGCGGAATCTTTCTGAACACGTCCGCGCGTCACACAGCAGTCGATTTAATAACAGGTTTTCTTACGCGCGAACGCCCGCACCGGCGAGCCGCTGGTTATAAAGATAAGATACGGAAAAGTTCATTGCAATTGGGTATAAGCCGGTGGCAGTTAATTATATAAATAAGGTAATAAATAACATGCAAATAATAATAATAATAATAATAATAATAATAATAATAATAATAATAATAATAATTCAAAAACTGACGATTCATAAAACGCTAAATTACATGAAGAAAACTAAAATAAATCCGAACTGAATGTTTTTACAATTAAGACAGAACCACACTGGCACTTCACTTCCCTTATTGCACTCACTTCACTATACTTCACTGCACTAAAACAGTGAAACACATCCTTCGTTATTTCTCTGTTCTACCCTGGACAACACCACATTGTCCAATATAACACTTGTACATCACTATATATTCTTAATTAAGATCCGTATTTACCGAGGAATATCCTAAATTAATTGCCAAATCTGCTGAACGCTTCGAAGAAACGGTTCAAAGATTTTTGCAAGCTATCTAGTCCATTCCGTTATCGTTCTAATTGTGAACGAAAGTTCCCCAACATTACGTCCCCAGGAGGGAGAGAAGGCTCGCATGCGCCCAGCGGTAAGTGTCCACGGCTTGCTTCGGCAGCGGTTTCCGGGTGCCCTCTTCCCGAAAAATCGATGCCCGAGAATTTCAGGTCACCCAGCAGGCGACTTTAAGACTCCCGCGAAAGAATTCCCGTCGCCGCTGACGGACGGCGTTTGGGTTTATAAACCCATAAACAAGTAACACTTTGTACCCGTCACAACGCTTTAATGGTAGCATACAATCTCTTCTTCGTGCCGCACAATGGCGGGCTGTCTTTTCAGCTGCTTATACTTTATTGCGTGTAACCTTAAACCCGAAAGGAAAGGTGGCGAGCTCGTCGGAAGGGTGGGGGGTGGGGGGGCGAGCCCCCCCCCCCCGTTTTGATAGCGCGCCGTCCCCTTGTGCCCTCCCCCAGCCGCTCGCCTGGCTCCACACCGTGGGGGGTGCAAGGTTGTTGCACCCCCCGCTGCGCCTGTTCCGGCGGATGGTTTGCGTTCTCCTGCCGTGTTTTTGTCTCGAAAGAACGCGCCCGCGCGCGCGCCAGAAGAAAGGCGGCGGACAGGCGATGCGGCGCGGAGGGGTAGCGCGCCCTAGTGCCGGCCAGGGCCACGCCCATCCACACGCAGGAGCGCTGCCGTCGACCCGCGCCGCCCCGAGGGTCACGTGTCGTTTTTGCGGCAATGTCTATTTCATTTCAAAAGTCCCCTCCTACACCTTACTTTTTACCCCCAAAACTCTTATTAATACAGATCGTTGAATACGATGTAAAACCTTCAGTTTTGTACTGTAATAGAATTTTAGATGTGAAGTATAAATGATGAAAAATATATGATCACTCGCAAATATTCTGTATTTGCTCCTTTTTATTATATTTCTTTATAACACGAGTTATTCCAGGTCTGATTTAAAAACAGAAGTTCTTGAATACACCTTTTTTTGTGCAAATGAAAATTTTGTTATATTTGTGTATTTGCTCAAATAAAGCTTACATTATTATTATTATTATTATTATTATTATTATTATTATTATTATTATTATTATTATTATTATTATTATTATTATCATATTATTATTATCATATTATTATTATCATATTATTATTATCATATTATTATTATCATATTATTATTATCATATTATTATTATTATTATTATTATTATTTCAATAGTATAGGTGATTTTTGCTGCTCTTACACGATTTAATCTTGATAAATACGATCTCTCAAGAAAGAGACTTTTACGGAGAACACTACAAACAGCTCTTTAACTTTAAAACTATGAAGGATTTATTGAAGAAATAAACGCATCTCAATATTTGCGACAAAATGCAATCCGCGACACTCGGGCATCGTTGTAGATATCTCTATTAATATATAACTCGAAAACGAAGCGTACTAGGGCCTTAGCGGGCCTTAAGAGCGGCGGCGATGGTGTAACGGTTAGCGTTTCGGACTGCTGTACCCAAGTTGGCGGGTTCAAACCCGATCGAAGCCGTGGATTTTTCAGGGCGAAAAAATCCTTCGTACGCCTTCCTTCGGAGGGGAAGTAAAGCCGGCTGTCCCATGTTAGTAGATTTACTTGCATGTAAAAGATCCTCAAGCCTAAATGATGCCTCTGAGCTAAATTCAAATCGCCTGTTCCTCGCCCAAGAAATACCTCCTTTCTCTGCTAGTTGGTGAATGGAGCGTAGCGAAATTTACGTGGTCGGACGGAAGAGCGGGCCTGATGGCCTGAGTCTCGCCACGTAAAATAAGGCATTAATTCAATTCAATTCAATTAACACCTCGAACAAAGAAACGTCCCTCGCACCGTAATCTATAAGACGAGACTTTCGTGGACATTCTATTATATTTTTATTACATTTTTGCTGGAGCAGCGCTTTTCTATTCTACCCCACCTTTTGAGAGACGTTCAGAATTTGCAGCTGTAAGTGACGCTAAAGTAAATACATGATATTATATAAGGCTGAATTACACGAGGGTACCTCTCTGTTCGGTAATCAAGTTAAATAATAATAGTTTGTATCGTGAAGGGGTATTGTACAGCTATGTTAAAACACATTTAGTTAGCACAATTATAAAGAGACATTTAGAACAAGTGACGGAGGATAAGAGAGTCTCGTAAAAAGAGATAAATTATGAGCTTAATAGGAAATGGAATAGTTATCGTGAAGAGGGTGAGTTTAACATGCGAGAGTTCTCGCAGAGCTACGCTAGTAATTTATAATTGCTAATTAATTGTTAAGTATAAATTTTAACACATGATTAATAATTTTGAGATTGAACAATCAAGAGTCTTTCCGTTTTACTTTTACTAACTTTTTTGCGTGGTACTAGGAAACAATTCCCTATCAAAGTTACAATAAAGAATAGTATTATCTAACGAGTATTATCTATCTAAAGAATAAGACATGAATTACCCCAAAGGTCTTTCAACTACTGCGTAACCCGCTAGTGTCTGTCCGTCGTACCTCTTCCGATTTTTCAACTTTCCCCCCCGCCAGTAGCCCTGGCGAGGCGGGAGTTTATTGTCATGTTGGGGTACATGCGCCGCAGCTCTTTGGCTTATGCGGCAAAGAAGGGGGCAGTGCTTACTTACTAACTTATTTCTATCTTAACTATGGATGAAGCCGGCACTTTGGCCGGCAACCTAAGATTTGCACAAAACTGTATTTGTATTGTATTACATGTTAATTATTTTAATTTTCTTGGATATACCTCTTCCGATCCACCACGAGCGGCAAGTGAAGTGTCATACGACGCACTGGCGGGAAACCGATAATTTTTTCGGATCCTCCCAGAAACTTTAACGAGAATTTTCGCAATTGGCACTGGCTTAGGAGGCTGAGGACATCAATTGATGTCACTGCAGTGTGTCTGTCCTGAAGGACCTAGGCATCGAATCCCGACTGCGATGGTAGGATTTTCGACTATTGGTAGGTAGGTAGTTCGAATTCCGCCGCTGTCTGGCGTAGAATTCTAGCGGCCGGCTGCTTTCGTCGGAAGTTTTCCGTGGTTACTCGGAACAAAACCAGGCGAATGCCGAAGAAGTACCCTAACAAACTGGACACGGACCTCGCGCGATCATTCTTTCCTCTTCCTGGTCCTATCCTCACACCTTTACTTGTACACACTGACTCTTACATGCACTGCACTACCTCACAGGCCTGGAGGCCAGTCGGGAGCTTAGAGCATGTCTCGGGTGGGACGGTGCCACGCTGGGAGAGATACCTGGTTGGGGCAAACCCCACTTGTCCTCAGACCTCCTCCTCAGAGCGACTTTCAATGATTTCGATCGTTTTCGTTTTATCGTCGCGTGCCTGTCAACTTGTCATGGCTGTCAACTAAAACAATGTACATCTTTGCTCAAACATCGAAGTATAATATTTTATTTGCTAATTACATTCAGAAGAAGAAGTTATGTGAGAAGAATGTTCCCTCCTTCCCTCCCCGGAGAAACAGCCATGAAAAGGTCATGAAGTAGAGGCACGCGAAAATGATTATGTCGAAGGAGAAAGATCAAAAGAGGATCTACGTCACTGAGTAAAACGAGGTATATGAGAAGTGGAGAGAGAAGTGCAAACGAGAATATACTCCGATATACACGTAGTGTCCCTTCAAAGTCACGAGATTGAAGGAGCGGGGGGACACTTGTCACCCTTTCGGGAGCTTCGTTCCGACATCAATGTTTGGTGTTGGAGCTCACGATTGGACGACAGAGCCCTCATCTCATTCAAGGTCGTTACCTTGAAGGGACACTACATTTAAACAGGTGTGTAACTGTAAATGTACTGGAACACTCCAGCCTCTGCAAGACAGAGCACCCGTTCGCACGCGTGTCGTGCGTCGTGAACCGGGAGGCCACAGGTGAGGGGAGAGGGGTTGGGTGGGGGAGGGGAGACGCTGGGCTGTTGGGGTCGAGCGGGGGTGGGGCGGGGTGGGGTGGGGGGCGCGACGCAGGAGGTGGCCGTTGCGCCAGGAATGCGTCCCCGGGCACCTCTCCGCCTGTCATCGAATCGATTACGTTTAAGACCGCGCCGCCCCTCCTCTAATGGAGGGCCTCGGCCGCGCGGGCTGCAGTTTCACCGCCCCCCCCCCTTTACTATTTCAGCGGGCGCCATTTGCGGTTTTAGGGGCGTTATTGCCACTGAAATTTACATCTAGGAAACATGACGGATAACTTTAATTTGGAGTTCTTTTACTCTCTTGCGTACTACTTACGTAATAGAACAAAGAAATTTATGTTAAGCTTCAGGAAAAAAACTGCGTTATTTTGGAAGAAAAAATTGGAACTGTGTCACCAAAATTAGTGATGCCGTAAGAGAATATACTCTCTCGCATTTCTTCTAATTTTTGCAAATTTCGAAAATTTAGGAAGTTCAACAAAAATTAGACCTGCGCCATTTTTAAGTGTCCTTTGCGTCATACGAGGCTAAATTTTAATATAAAAAAATTGATTAATTTTTGAGAAAATACTGTAAATATTGAGGCACCATATAAAGCATTCTGAAAATCAAAATATACGTTTGATGTTCGCAGACATCGTGTTTGTCTAGATCGACCGGGGAACATCAATTTCGGAAAAAAGTTTTGAACAGTGAGGCGTTAGTGTTTGCCAGACATGTTCTACCGTCAACCCTACTATCGGGAATGAAGGACACACAAAACGCAGATTCTGTCTACATAACGTGTTGGAGGATGTAATTTACTATATATTATAGGAACAATATTTATCCAATTTTTCGTTATCAGATTTCGATACGATTTTTTTGTGAAAAAATCGCCTATTTTTGGCGTAGCCTTACAACACCTGCTCTTTACTACATAAGTACATAGTAAGGCGAGTAAGTTAAAAATTGATACTTTAAAATAAAATACATAGGAAACAGTTGTTATAAATTTATGGAGAGAGGAAATAAGTTCAAGCTCTTACCAAAAATGAAATAACTAATAATCCATTGTTTGAAGGCCGGCACAAACAAATTTTCGTTACCTAGTTTGTAAGTTGCGCAGTAAAAACTAACACAAAGTCTCACTACGCTAAAAATAATCAAAATTGATGTAGTAGGTATTCCGAAGGTTGACATAATTGTAATTACAAAATGTTCCACGTAGTTTGGAAAAAAGTACGTTTTGTGGGTATCGTGGCTAAATTACATAAGGCTCCAAATGAGACCAAAAACAAATGAGCACTAAGAAAATTTAACAATCACATTATGCGGTTCTCGTGCTTAGATTAACTAGTAGAAATTTACACACTTCTGTAAAGGTATAAGCAACGGAATCACTCACCTTACCTCTGACACTGGAGTAACATTCTCTGTAATGTTTCTATTAACGACGAAACAATAAAAAATCGTCAACAGATAAACGTAAACGTTTCAAAATCACCTGTCAAATGATTCAGAGAAAAGTCAGCCTGCAGCGAGAGCCTGTTCGCCTAACCTTCATTGGAACAGTAGAATTTCCGACTTTAAAAGTAGTAAATCTACATTGGCTCTCTTTCAAAACAAGTTCTTATCTCCAATCGCTAGTCATGAAATTCAAATGATGCAAGAGTCTCTCAGCTTCCTCTCAAACATGACTGGAATAGAAAGGCGACACAATCCAGAACAAACGACATTTTTTGCAGAACATCGAAGGAAAATCAACATACCTGCTTCATCCTGTGTCAAGTCGCTCAGTAGGTGTATCACGAAATCACGTGACGGAGACATATTAGGTTCTGTATTCACTACGTTAAATGCAATTGATCAACTTTAAAATACGAAGTAATTCTTGAGTTCTAGTTTACGTATAAACGGTAGAAATAATGAACAATGTTTACTCTAAACAAAATATATGACGGACCCAAATACACCAAAACACATACACCAAAATACATACAAAATATATGACGTACATAAAATACAAAATGAAGCATTACATTTTAATAAACTTTTGAACAACAAAATGTCATAATACGTAATGTTATTTGTAATTAATTCAATAAATCGTACTGGACTCAGGCGAACATTTTGAACTTCGTATATCATTGTTTTTAAAGTGAAAATAGTTTTATACTCGAATGGCTTCTAACGAGCGTGCATAGAGCGTACGAGCGTACATATTAATCTTACATAGGTTTCGCGTTTATACTTGGTTGAGTGTTCACATACATGATAGTGGGGATAACCAGAAGAACTATGGTTAATCTCCAGAAATGATTTTTCAAAAAGGTCTCGTTCTGTAGAACATTGCTTAAGATATATATCTCGGGCTCCACAGGCCTTGTGTATATTCCCTCGCATTATCCACCACATATTCCCCTCACGTTCCCACATATTCCTCTCTTGTTCCATCGTTCCCGAAAGTTTTATACACACTTTCCAACATGCTTACAACATTGTTTTCGGCATGAACTTCCGCACTTAGTATCTCCGTTCGTTCTACTAAATGTTACCCGTATAATCCTCTACATGTTCACATGTTTGGCGCATGTTGTCCTGAATATTCTTTCGCATGTTTCCTACATGTTATCACGCATTTCCTCTCAAAAATTCCTTCATGTGTTTACCGCATTTTACCTCACTTGTTAATCTGAAAATTAAATTGGAAATTAAAAATATTAATTTAAGTATTCTTTACTGGGATATACTTTTAGAAACGTTAGGTGGCAGATGAAAAAGGGTTTTTTATGGAGTATAAAATGGGAAATTTGGAGCAGATAGAGAAACCAGAAGAGCGGAAAGCGTTAAAACGAAATAGAAGTATCCAACATTTTTTTGCAAAACATTGCAATACGAAAAGTAGCAGTTTTAAATAGTAGTAGTAGTTTTAAATAGTAAATTTATAAGTGAAAACCAATTTAATCTGGAACCAAACCTCCAGAATTTGTTATAATCCGTGCCACGGAATAAGGTAACCTTTCAATAAAGCAACAGAGTGACACAAATGTCTGATTTTGTAGAAAATGTAACATATACCCGGGTCATGAAAAGTCTGAATGATTCCAAGAAAATGTAAAGAAATAGGAAATTTGAATGGTAGTCAAAGAAAAGTATTAACTGTTATAATTAAATCAATTTTGACTGATAGTAATGGACACTACGAACAACAAGAAGTGAAAGAGAAGTGTATTGTTAAAGATAAAAAAACTAGTCAGCTTTTTGAAATATGAAAATTTTTTATACATTCTTCAAAGTTACAAGAACACAGTAGCACTTTGTGTAATGTCAGCCAGTAAGCAGCTAACACCATTTTTTTAATAGCATCCAGCATTCTGTCTGTGGTGCCAAACGCCCTTTAGTTTGGCATCCGCAAGCCACATCGAGCAATATCGCTTCTCCCCGCCGAGGAAAGAGGGCGCCGAACACCAAAATCAAGGCCCCCAACCTTCGAGTCGCGTAAACCTACAGCCTCCGTGGACAAACAGCCCATACGCCATCGCACATCGCCGTCCATTTCCTCCCATTACCGTAACTGATCCGCGTTCTTCAGTTTTCATTTCCTCTCCCTCGCGCGTCCAGGAACAATCGTCCAGTCGCTTTCACCTCCGCGCGGAAAACGCAGCGCCGACTCTCACCCCTTTCGCCCAGCCAGCGGGTGACGTTCGCAAACGCGCCGCCGCCGCCGCCGCCGCCCCCTTGAAGCGCGGGATTCTTTCGCTCGCCCTCTTTTTTTTCGCGTGTGTTTTGTTTTAATTTACGGCCCGCCGCCCGCCTGTCACTCGCGCCGAGCGGGCTGCGCGCCGCCAGGGGCTCCCATCAATCTCCACGGCCTCTCGCGGTGTCGCCGGCGCCCGCCCTTCACCCCCTCCCCCCGGCCCTTCGCTGGACGCGCGCTCCGCGTCGCCGCCGCCCCCGCCGCCGGCCCCGGGAGGACGCGCGGAGACCGACGAGGCGGCCGAGGGAGAGAGGGCCACGCCACACCACGCCACGCCACGCGGAGAAGTATCGATGTTTTCCCGAGCGTGCTGGAAGTGGCGATCGATCGAACGTTTGGGAAGAGAAGGCGAATTTTATTATTTTGGTGGGCACGAAGGTGCATTGCGAAAATCAAACGGGTCGGAAAATGAATTCATTCTTGGATAGAAAAGGGGTCGTGAAAGCCCATACGCTATCCTTACGTATATGTTATGTAGTATACAAGCATATATTTTTATTTAATAGGTAGCTATTACATATTCAAATTAAATAACTTGATAATATGTGGCTAGGCTGAAGACCTTTAATCCATTACAATTCCTACATCCTAACTCGTTGTACATGCATGTATACCTAGTACATAAATACCAGCAAACATGTAATAGAATGTCCAAGAAGGTCTCGTACTATAGATTAAGGCTTTTGGCCTCACAATTTCAGATTTAAATGCCTTTGATCGCTTCCTTTTGGAATGATATAACTGTATAGATTTCAGCAATGCTATCCACGTGTTGTGCATTGCAATTGACCTGAATATGTAAATACGTGTATTCAACAAATCCTTCATATTTTTAAAGATAAGATGTTTTAAAGATACGTATGTAACACATCTTTGTGAAATTCTTTTTATTTAGACCCCTTTTATAAAGATTGGTTGCGTGTGAGAGCCGCAAAACGCATCTATACATCTGAGATAATATAGGAGAGGACGATATTTTCGCCATACGGAATTGCTTTGAGGATGGAAGCTTGCACAAGACGTAGTTGGGGAGTCTCCTGCTAGGGTTGGCTGCCCAACGCCTCCACCGTCCGCTGGTGAAGAGTCAATTTAGTCGATCCGCTTTCTGCTTTCGTTCTCACTCCTGTTAATTTACACATTTTAACATCCTTGAGTACTGTTTTCGAGGAGGTAGAGGCAAATAAACAGAATTAATAAAGGTAAATGAACACACAAGAAAGCTCGAGACAGTGGTCTCGAAACTGTACCAACTCTTGAAAATTCATATAATACCCGACCACATACTACAAAACAAAGAAATTACGGATTTTCTAAAATTGTTTCGTAAATTCCTAGAAGGAAACGGCTAAGAATTGCCAATCAATTGGTCTCGTCGAGAGGAATCGAATGAGCCATTAGTCATCTCTGTATTTGCCATAGGTCAACTAAAACGCATTTTAGTTG
Organism: Gryllus longicercus; assembly: GCA_038098605.1. NCBI lineage: Eukaryota > Metazoa > Arthropoda > Insecta > Orthoptera > Gryllidae > Gryllus > Gryllus longicercus. Next base: position 118,248 of record JAZDUA010001080.1, read on the forward strand.
CAAAGAAAACGTAATATAAACATTTTTGGAGAATTTTGGAAGAATATTTCCGATGGACCCGCAAAAAAAGGAACAATTTTTCATCGGGAAACCGAGACGCATCGAATAATATCTCATTTCTCTCGATTGGTTTACCGTAGGTCTGTACAGCATTTTGCAATTTCGCTGACTGCGGGAGCCGCGCGCGAGCAACTCGAGTACAAATCCAGCAAGCTAAGAATGGTGGGGATGGGACCCATTCTACGAGTGGGGACCACCAATGAGAATGCGCAGTCAAACCGTAGCGCCTAAATTGAAATAACAATCGGCGAGAACACGACGCACTGTTACATACAGGTCATGTAATAATTATTTTTGTGTTATATTCGAAATGTTTGTTGTCAATAGATGACAGTGTGAAATATGAACCTAAAACGAATTTGACACACACACACACACACACACACACAGAGACACATTTGGTTTGGACACCAAGTATTATAATTGCTTGTAGGGCTGATACTGTAATTCACTTAGCCACGATGTAAGATTGCGCGTGGTCCGTGGCATGTTTGTAAGGGTTATGTTCCTGGCGTTGATCGAAGAAACCACGGAAAACTCTCGATAAGAGCAACCGGTCGCTCGAATTCTTCTCCGGCTAACAACTGAATTCGACCTAACTGACAAGCTGGTCAAAAATCCTGTCACCGTCGGCGTTGGAAAATTCTTCAGTGGCTTTTATCTGTATGGTTAGGTCACACATCGAATCCGAGTACATTTAGACGTCGCCCATGTATGGTGATGGGGTTATCTACAGACATTAAACGCCACTCAGTTCGATACCTATTTTAAGATTTGCAGGAGTGTCGAGAGAGGATTCATTTTCAGGTAGAACCAATAAGATCTCAGACTATCGCCTTGGAGGATCCCACGCTTTATATTAATTTCTTCACTAACCATTGTTTCATTTTTGGTGTCACGTACAGTGGTCTTCCATTTGCCCAAGATAGATTTGAGAAAATCTACTATTGTTAGATTAATACGATACAATAAAAGCACGTGAAGGAGCCAATCAAGTGGAACCATGTCTTATGCCTTTTTATAACCAATGAAACAGGAGAAGAAGTTGTGTCTCTTTTTACGTGCTTGAGACATAATGACACTATCAAAGATAAGTTATTCTTAACATCCAAGAAATCCTTGAATGCATTTTTTCTGACCTAATTTGTTGTACAATGTTGTTCGACAGCCAATGGTAAACAATTTGTAATGAGTTTATAAAAATAAGTCAAGAGCTGGTCTATATTTTGAAAGATCTGTTGTATCACTAATAATCATTTCATATATGTGACATAATCACCAGCAAAGTGCGGTATTTCTTCGGGATTATTAAGTTAGTGGTTAATGAAATTTAGAATCTTTCATTAAATACTGGTGATTATTTTAAATCTACAATTGTATACCTCGTCAAATCCTGGGCATTTTTTATTTTGAAGTTTATGTATCTCTTCATGTAAAATGTCTTGGGTGATTTGACCAGTTGTCATTTTGGTAACTTATGTTGCAACATTCTGACCTGTTCTACCACGGCCGTTGTCATTAAAGTGACTTTTGTCGACAATATTTCACTCAGGATCTCTTCAAAAGAACATTTATCTGGGAAGCTGTATTGTTGTAAAATTGTATTAACAATTGAACAGGAGAAAAACAATACATCAATAAAACTTTACCAAATACCCAAAATAAAATTATATTTGAAGCAACAACCCAAATATATCTTACCATGATGTATGTTATGATTTTTCCTTACAGGGTAATATGCTTAATTTCTTGAATGTATCCATTCTGTCATTTTCACCACTCCACACCATCTTAACACAGACTGTATTAACATGCGTAACGCTACAAAATGAGTGGTCAAACCACATATTTCCGGTGACAACAAATAAAAATTCGAAAAGTGAAGTGTTTGTTAATTACGTAAAGAAACCTAAGCAAAATTCGAGATAAAGCAAATTAAAATTTTATTAGCGTATGGAATAAATTAATTTCACACCTAATATGACTCTCCATTTTACTAAATTTCATTCTTTAAAATTCGGACAACTAAAAACTTCAAAACAGAGACAACAGAAGTGTTTTGATGTTTCTTCTACAGATACAACTTTGCAGAAACTACAAAGATAATTATTATTAAATACAAGTATTGACTCACCAATAATTGCTCAAAATTATCACAGGTACTGAATGGCTGATGTTTTTTACAAGGTTAATTAGACAAAAAATAAAGAATTGTTAAGAGCCAAAATACTCCATGTAAAATATCTAAAAAGAGGAGACATGGTACAGATCAATACAGAACACACCAATCAATTACATGGTTTAAAAGGGGAAGAATTAAGCCACATTGGAAGCAGTTGTAACAGTTACTCAAGACCACGTATTAAAAATACCTTGTAGTAAGAGGGGTTTTCAAAATTCTCCAGGTTAATAAAAACTGGAAGAAACAATTGAAGTGCTCAGTAGAACGATATGGCTATTCCACATTGACATATTTCCGAGATATTGAGGGTGTTACTAGAATTTTCATAATAAAACTTAGAACATTTTTACAATTTCAAACAGTACAATTGCATAGAAGATACCATAGTGGGTTTAAATAACATATTACACTAAAACAATAACATTTGAAGTTATATTTAATATTAACTATTCAATTTCACAAAAAATATGGGATAGCCACTTATTCTACTGAGTCCTTCAATTCATCATATCATCTCATCACGTCAGATTATAGCAGAGTTCGAATACGTAATGCTGTGTACGCGCCACTTTCAAAATAGGCGCAATTCGTGTAGGGAGAACAGTTCGGGTAGCGGTCAGTAGAGCACAGCATTGCCATGCTGCGTCCAGGCGACAAACCTTCCAAACAAACCATGTCGCCGTCCGGCTTCTTCATTGGCTAGCGTCGCGTATAATCCCAGAGACTACGCCAAGCAGAGGTAGTCTCAGCCTGCAGTCACAGCTACGTCACAAGCCTGTAGTGATCGGGGTAGTCAACATCGAGCCAACGCCGTCGCCGGGAGTCTACGCTGTGCCCACCCCAAGGCCCCGAGAAGTTGAACCTTCGCCGACCGCCTCGCTATTCGAAATTTCGGCTACCCGGCCAAAGAAAACAATTTTTGTATATTTTACTCATGAGGCCGCGCCTCATGCGGGCTCATGTATGTTTTATGTTGAGTTCAATAAATGACTTCGAACTGACTTCGTTCTAATTTTAAAATACACAACTCATAAGAAAGCACGATAGAATATGAAGTTACCTCCACTAGCAGATAAACAAAGCAATCAAAGTTCCGAGCACAAGTTCCGAATGTTACAAACACTCACCAAAGCTGTAACGTCAGATGGTTCGTATGTAATGTTGTATCATCAACAAAACTATACTAATCGTATGATTCCAGCACTAAAAATTCTGACAATTAAAAACTTTAAAATAACAATGACAACAGAAGAGCTGCAGCACTAAGAGAACAGCACTAAAACAGATATTGTTGCTCAAAATTTGACGAAAAGAATCTTGTAAAATTGTAGATGTTACTGTGCTATGCGATAAGAATGTGCTAACCGAGGAGGCAGTGAAGCGGTTAAGTACATGAGTTTGGAAACATCTGTCAAACGAGGGGTGTAAAACAAAATGATTCGTTAGTCAATGTAGTTCTCGTATTTGTTCCGCAATTTTTTTTTTAACAACTTCTCCAAACTTCCTGATCATTCAAAAGGCTGAAAAAAAGATATCGTTTTATTGGGAAAAGACCACATTCTACGCAAAAGGTTCAAAAGGCAGAGACAGACACTGGAATATTTTGATAGGAAGATATTTTCAATCCTGAGTGAATTTCATATTTAACCCACACCTTACACATTTTTTCATAAGTTTATAGGATGTAAATAATAAATAATATTTATAATAATATAGCGATTGTTTATGCAAGAAATAATTATCATAAGCAATGACCTATTGTTGACACTCTTCAGTTTTTCTTCACAAATTTACATAGAGTAAATTGCTAATACTGTGAACATTGTTGGCGTCGTATTTGTGTCATAAATATTAAGTAGAAGTAATTATTAAAGTCGGTTATTAGGACATTCCTTTTATAATTAGCACCTGGTTACGAGGGAACATTCCGATTTTGTAAATCATAGCTTAACAAGAAACTAGTGGTGCTACAGAATGGTACAGATTTTCTTGTAGTTAGTTTTCTAATTTTTTTGTCTGGGCGAGCTTTTATATCTTGCCTCATACTCTTGTCATCTGCAATCTACCGCAGGCCAAAGAAATGTTCTCGATTTTTCTGTTAAAGAATAAAAACGTGCCCAAACAAAAATTTTCTCTGAAAAATTTGGAGCTATTTTTAAGAAATTATTGTTTAATTTTTACTGTAAATGAGAAAAAATTGAAGCTCTTTTTCACAGAAAACTTTTGAGATTTCGAAAAAATTAATTTGAAGTCGTTTGAAACACTTCAACTCACAATTGTATTAATGTATACCAATCACTGGAAAAGTGCTTATTAATACCACGTAATATAAAAAAATACATTTGAGTGTTTTTAAAAACACAAAACAAAAGAATGCAACAAACAGACTTTTAAGTAATCTTATACAGTGTATGTAGTTCTATCCGTAAAGAAAAAATTGAAGAACAAATTTGGAGCTGTTTTTGAGAAAATGATGTTCAAGCGTTTCTGAAAACGCGGAATTTCGACTTCCTTTTCTCAGAAAACGTTCGAGTTTTCGAGAAACTTTATAAGACATTATTTAAAGCACTTGTTTTCACAAAGTCAATAATTATATAAATCGCCGTTAATGTAAATATAAACGACGTGAGAGAGAGATGTCAAAAAATTACAACTGTGTACTTTTGGAAAAAGCAAAACAATAGAGCAAACTTGCGTTTAAATAATCTATTACCGTATATTTAGCACCATTCTATTCATACCAAATATTATTCGTACCAAAAGTTTAAAGAAAAAATTGGAGACAGAGAAATTTTTGGTTTTGGTATTTTTTAATATTGCATATATTTTATGCAGTATTGCGCGGAAACATCTAAAATTTCAAAATGTAGGTGACTAATAAAAGAATTAATTATGGAAAACAAATTTTATTTAAAGGAATAATCTCTATCTTCAATTTTGTAGTTGTATGAAGACGCCGAAAAAATTCAAACTTTTGCAATTTTCGAAAATTTAGAGTTGACAGTGAAAGTAGGATTGGTGGAATCTTTATAAGTGTATTTCTCTTTATTCTTACGAGAAATTTAAAGAGAAAAAGTGGAGTCATTTTGATAAAATTTTGAAGATGTCCCAGAGGCTTTGATAAAGTTCCTCTAAAATTAAAAGAATGCTTTTCAAAAACGCAGAGCTTCCAGTGGAGCCAGATAGGCTGAGGAATGAATACATTTTGGAAAAAATTGCTATGAATTGTTTAAACGCTAGTGTTGTTTGCAGACGGACGGACAGAGAGAGGGAGGGAGGGTCAGACGAATAGATGAGCGGAGATACAGTCTGACGGAGGAACAGACTAACGAACGAACGTTTTGAAGAAAATCTCTTTTTCTGTATCAGGGAACCCCAAAACAAGTATTTCGCTTGAAGTCTCGAAATCGATTTTCCGCAGCATTAAGTAACTTTCTCCTTACTACGTATATTATTCCGTATATACGTCGTGCGTATGTACGGTATACAAAAAGTGAAACAACCCTTCAAGAGAGATTCCAACTTCGTACACTCAGCCCTTGAACTGTACACTACAGCATGATCGACTCGTCACGTCGGGCCTGTTGACGCGACAGATTAATTTTAAATAATTTAGATTGATTGATTGATTGAGGTTTCCGAACTGTGTGGTGTTGGGGAATGGTGTGGTGTTTCCGGACGGAATTGGAGTTTTCGACAGCAAAAATTATTTATCCTACAAGTTTAGTGCGTTTTTGTATCGCAAGTATGCCATTCTTGCGAGTTGTATTTATGATTTAAAAGTAACTGGTCGGATATCACAGTTTCCTGTCTCAATTCCATGCGCTAAATAATGATAATTTCACTCATTCGGTAAAATGTTCATTTGAAGTTAGGCTAAGTTGACGCAGTTATTTCTTGTTAAACATACACAAAGGAAAAAATATTTTATGATATCCTCGGATTAACATTATCACATGAGTGTTTTCACATTGAACATTACCTTTTATCAGCTTTTGTTATTTAATTTGTCGGAAAGTATAAAGTTCCATTTTTTAAAAAGCTAATTTCATGAATTTACAGAGTAAACAGGATGGGTATCTTGTTTACACATCTCTTGGCATCACTAAAATGATGCAACGTGCACGCACATGGGAAAGGTTAATTGGACTTCGAGAAAACCAATGACAGCCGGTCGTGAGACGACAAGGAAGATTGTTGAAATGAATTTCACGAACTCGCTGCCGCGACTTTTTGACAAGTACATTTCCTCCTTTCACTCCCTCTTACCACGCCATTCCGTTCGCGTGGGGTCTCACGTGAAGCGCGATTATTTACGACTTTAACCTAAATTAATTATTGCCGCTACCAGTCAATAAAGTCATCGGCGAGCAGCGTGATCGTTATCAGGTTTTCATCAAGCCGTCGGAAGAGTCGAGTTAATAAACAAACAGATGTACGAAGACAGAATCAGCGGGCAGCTCTTCATTAAAGAGGCGTGTTAACACGCTCTCGGCGGCAAGGCGTAAGCAGAGCGAGGCAGCGTTTAACGAAGGAAGTCATCGAGCAGCGACCGGCGATTCCGGTTTCTGGAGGTGCAGGCGACCCAGCCCCTACCACCGAGTCAAGCGTCGCACGCTTTTAAAAAAACAAACAATGTCGGCAAAGACTATCACTTAATGTTATCGGTCAGTAGGCCTACATAAATGAGGTTAAACTTATATATAGCTGTAGAGTACATTTTTATTACACATTTTTCTGTTAGACCTTAATGCAGTTAGATAAGTTTTTACTGCAGACCTTCTGATCTTGAAGCCACTTTAGGACTGCAAACTCATGAGGGGGTAATAAGGTCAAACTTAATATTGCTGTAGACAACATTTTTGGGACATTTTTCTGTTAGACCCCAATTCAGTTCGATGTTTTTCCTGCAGATCTTCTGATCTTGAAGCCACTTTAGGACTGCAAACTCAGGAGACAATTGAAGAAAGTACTCTGACAATGATCAACAGTAGGTTGATCTAAAAAAACTGAAAATATCCAGATTCTAGTAAACAAAACAGTAATAATGAGTCTGAAGTAGGAATATATCTTACGTTCTGTGTAATTTTACAATGTCACTGATGTAAAATAATGGAATGATTACGATGTTAAAAACTATTTTTTAGTTTTTTGTCATTAATATACAAGGACTATGCGTTTTGGAACACTTAGATATTCTTATAAGTTCCGAATTCCCACCACGAAATTAATTATTTCATGGTTTCAACTGGACGACTGAAATTTTCAAAGCGAAGATATATTAACTGAGGATTTATTTGAGGAGACATATTATATTGAATAATGTCTCAATTAAGTAAATTTTTAAAACGACAGAAATATGAATGGCTTTCCTACAATAACTTCTCGTACCTGTAATTAGTTACCAAACCAGGAATCTGGGTTGCTTTTCAAACTATCTGTACGCCCCTAAGCCAATAACAACCGATGTTCGCGTATCGCTGTTCGCGCTGACAAGTGGTTGACGAGTAGCGCTTCTGCCTCGAGCTCCGACGGGAGTACTTCGTCGCCTCTATCGCACCCCCAGCGCGCTGCTCGCGCCACAGAGCTCATTCGGCAGCCAGCCTCCCCGGAAACTGTATCGTCTTTTTGCGACAAATGAAATATCGGCTGCGGTTTTATACTTGGCTATGAATGTTTGGAATATGACGTAAATCCCTATTACTTTTGTGTATAAAATTGATTAGCCTCACATTTTTGTCGGAATTGATCCGAAATGCGGGAACTGAAATTCCCAAGTGAAAAATGCATAACGAATGGCATTAATTCGAGCAATTAATATCATAACCCTTTTAAAATAGGCTCTGCGTGTTCATAGGGGGCACGGCGGCGGCGGTGGGGCGGGGTCGAGCGGGCCCCACTCGGGGGGAGGGGGACCAGCGGGGGGGGGGGGAGGGGGAAGCCGGGATGTTTGAAATATGACTGCGATGGGAATTTCAGACGCAGGGATGGGGTGGGGCGGCGCGGTGCGGCGCACACACATGAGTGAGGGGGTGGGGGCGGGGCGGGGCGGGAGTGGGTGGGCCGCGCTGGACTGCGACTTTAAAATCACGCGCGGGACCGGCGTGTTTGTTCCGTCCGCCGCCGGTCCATATTGTTGCGCGGCGATCGTAAAAAAAGCACCGCGTCTCGGCGCGTTTATTTCAATTACCTCACTAATAAGCGGACCCCGAAGGTTTGGGCCGGAACGTCATTACGAAGGGATATTGGTATTACTGCAACCCCCAGCGCTCTATATTTGTCCGCGTTGCTCCATAAAAACCCGTATATTTTATTATTGTAATACCTAGTGTCAATTTCATTGGATAATAGCGCGGTACACAGCATTACGAACAGCTATATTTATGAAATTAAAAAATAATTCACAGGCATTTAGTCCCAAACGTATATACTGCCACAGCGCCCACCGGTGCTGCTGTTGCGTTTTGTGCTCGGAAAATGCGTCGCCCGGTTGTTTGCGTTGACGAGTGGTATTCCGCTGCTGTTTTATTTCGTTGGTGGATTTCCGTTCGAAATATATCCACGCTTTTCGGCTCACAAATGCATAGTCTGAAAGAGAATGAAGGTAGGGAGGGCTAAGTTAGTGAGTTGTGTAAAGGGATGGAAGCTTCAAGAAACAATACCTGTGATCTAAGTTTCTAGATCAACGAAGTATTGATAAACGTTTCAACTGAGGTATTAAATCACTTAATTGACGTATGCGGTCATTCGTTTAACTACTACTTTAGTAGGTAATAACCAACGTTGCAAGGTTAGAAAATATTCTAATACGTTTCACACACAAAACTCGAAAAGAAGCGAAGTTTTTTGTGAATTGTAAGTTCTTTAAACACGTCATTTCATGGGAGAGAATATCTGACCGTTGGTTGGAAGACTAAGGGAACTTCGGATAACATTTTTACACCAATTAAGGCATTATCAAATTTAATTAACATTTATAATAATAATATAGAAACCTCGTCGCAAGCTGTTGGTAAGCGTGCTTGCTTTCCACCAAGCGGCCCCGGGTTCGATTCTCGGTGAGTTAAGATTATGAGTGTGCATTTTCCAGTATATGTTGCTGTGTGGTGATGAGTAAATTAACTTCTCGAGTTGAGAAGACCGGCATACGGCGCGGCGTGGGGTTGTCTACGTGCTTAACCACACGTACCACCTTAACCCATGGCTGCGAGGCAGGGACGTCGCCGGTAGGCTTAAGCCCGTTCACGGGCTGACGCGCCAAGTACATAATACAATGATACAGTAAATAATCCGAAGTCATCCTTAAAAGAGGCAACATTCAAAAACGACTAAACTTCAGAGGTGCTGCAATAACTAAAATATTCACAGACATTCTGGAAGTTGGTTTGATGACTTGGAGTGAAGCTTGCAAGGTTATTCATAAACTGCAATTTAGGAAGCTTAGCTCCTGCGAGAATAGTTTTACCCTGCAAGCCAAAAGAGCCTGGCATTAACAAAACCCCGAGGGAAAGCAGCTTTTGTAGACTTTTGACGTGCGTTGGTTCTACATCATTAGAATCATACAGCAGAACCACATTGAAAATTAAACTGGACGAAATAAAAACATCTAACAAAATAGATGTTACATAAGGAGTTTTGCAGCAGGACTCTTTGGGCACCATATCATTTATACCACTACTGTTCAACATTTTTATGACCTCTGGACATACAAACACAGACACGCGGGTAGATGTAGTACTATTCTCAGACAGATTAGCGATTCGCAACGAAACGAAATTCTTCATTAAACGGGCTCTCTAACGCCCTGAAACCACACCAGGGTATCATTTCAGACTGGAAAAGGGGTCATTAAAATTGATATGAAAAATTATTAAGCGAACCTTACCGTTTTGGATAAAGCTACGAAATATGGACTCAAATCGCGAGCCTAAAATTATGTGCGATAAACTTAAGGAAATGGGTGATTATCAAAAGCTGCTAAAAGACATATTCAGTTCAGTGACCCCAGTGATTCAGTTTAGACCAGTTCAAATCGATGCTAAATAAACTCGTCTTCGACTACTAGTTGATATCTCGAAACCTGTACACGACATGACTGGCAATTCCTGTGACAGATGGAGCTATCAAGAGTTAAAATCTCGACGATGATGTTAATAGGGCTGTTTATTCAACATATAACACCGTGTATAAGCACGTGAAACATTTGGGATAATTCACTGTGAGCGCTATCTCTCGCTTGGTCTGCCAATGCCGATTATTAAAATCGTAACACAGACCAGATTAGCGAATATAGAAAACATCATTTCCATTCAAAAAATCAATTATCATATTAATGCAACAAAGATTCGTAAAAATTGTAATCAAGTCAAATACAAAACACTAAATCACACTGTAACTGAAAGCGCTCAGTACACCAGTCTAAGACAAACCTCTTAATAGCGACAGCCTCTTGGATATACTGCGTTTTGGAAATGAAACAGATTCATTAAAATTTCATTACTATCTATCAGGCGAGGTCAAACTTAGACCTTCTGCAATGGGGGACTAAATTATAAATTTGATTTTACTTAAACTATTGTAATTTGACGCATATTTAATATATTACTATCTTTCAGGTTTAGACACAATACATGTTATTACTTAGATGATTACTGATTGGAGGACAAATTACTACAACTTATAATATGTAGACAGAGAAATTTCGTTTAATATGTTTTTAATATGTTTAAAATAGATTAATTATTTTTGTTTAAATTCTTTGATAGATTTTATGTGTACTATATTATTGCAAAGAGAACATTATAATCATTAGTTGTTAATTTATAAACAGTTTTGAACTATAGTCAAACAAGAAGCCTCTGGCTTGGAAGAATGGCTTTTCGTGCGATGCACAGCGACGTCTAGCGTTCAACGTCTCACCTCTACTCAGATACTCAGTCAAAAGAATGCCTATAATATCGTTCACAACACATTCTGCGTCGACAAAATCTGCCTGATTTTGGTCTTGGTCGGAGATCCATTGTGACACCAATGTATTGACTGCTGTTTGATGCGGAGGAATGTGCAATCCAAGTTTCATCGAAAATTCGATCCAGAAACTCGACGCTACCATCGTGGTACCGCTACAGAATTGTCAATGTTGATCGCATACGCTTTGTTTTGTGTTCGCGTAACAGTTGCTTCTGCACGCACCTCGCACACATTTTCTTAAACAACAGATGTTTCCGGACAATTCCGTGCAATAAGAATTTCCGGGAAATGGCTACTGGGTTCCGTAATCCTGAAACGATGGTTTTTCTCAATTTCTGCTGCAGCACTTGTTCGACCAGGACGCCCCGATGAGGGAAGGTTTTCTACTGCACTCTTCATTAAGCTCGTTTTGCCGACCTTCTGAAAATATCCTGCACTAGCCACACTCAATATGCTTGTTTATGGTGCCTATTCCGTACACTTGACGATGCATTTCGATCTGGAATGCGGGCGAACTTTCTCATAAGATTCAGCTCATGGTAAGTTATTTTTTGTTAGTTGGTATTTAAATTAATATTTCTACAACTGTATAAAAAGGAGAATTATGGGTATACTAACCGCATGTTCTGAGCTGGAATTTGAACGTCATCACCATCCTCTAAACAAGTTCTATTGTGAGGAATCACGAAGAGATTGTCTCATTAATCACTCACGCAGGCGCTCTAGCATTTCTAAATATATAGCCGTAAGGGAACCTTACGTTCTGGTTGCGTTACGTATGAAGATCTGTTAACTCAAAAGGTTATGGTAATGAGCTTCAGGGACTGAAAGTGACCATAGGGAGAAGATGATTTCTGGAATAACATAAAAGATGAATTGATAAAATTGTACTTAGGTTTATGTTCCAAAGAAAGTAAATCGTGAATCAAATATCAAAATATCTTGCAAAATATCTTGCAAAATAAAGGAATGTGAATTATTTCTACAAATACAGGTGTGTCATCTTTAGGTAATCAAACTGGAGATGTTAGCTTCTAGAGTAGTCTTATTTTTGAAGACTTTTTTGCGCAAAATAGGCATCTTATTTGTACTATTTTCAGTTTAGCAGAGACAAATGCGAAAACATTATTACAGCGTTAGCCTTTGACAAATTTACTTTCAAGCAATATGAGATAATGGTAAATTTCAATGTGGAGTTAGATATATCTCAAAAAATTACAATTCCATATTTTAATAATATAGATTATAATAATTTATTTGGGAGTTGCGAAACTTCATGTTATGAACCGTACGTCTAGAGTTTTTGCCTGCAAGATTGTTCGGAATAAGAAAGAAAAAATATTTTATAAAAGTCTCTTACAAGCGAACCAAGTATTTTCACTCCTGTGTCGTTCATTTTGATCCTTCCCCTCTTAGACTTCAATAGATGAAACCATTGAGGAGAAACAAAATTAGTGAGGGCAGGCGACGATAGAGGTCATTTCAGAAACAGAACAGTGAATCCCGTGGGCCACCGTCAGCACAAGGCTCTCTCCAGAGTGGCGGCCATCACGTGGGTCACAGAATGAAACTTTACAGAATGGAAACTTCCCTGCAGCCCGACCGCCAAATTCATGTTGTCTCCGCCGTATTGAAACCCAGTACTCTGCTGGCTCAACTCTACTTGGGTCTCCTGCACTGTAGGTGGCAGTGGCTGACCGTGGCTTTTACTGTTTCTATTGTGATGAATTGAATGATAAGATTTTTTTGCGGCTCTTAGTTTGAAAATTTTATGTAACTTATTGTTTCTCATTGTTATGCTTGTTTTGTTGTAAAAATTAAATTTGTAAATGTTTTATAGTGAACAATGAGTTTATGGTGCCGACGATGCATTTATTATTTCCTATCTATTGGTTTCCATAACCCTGTTCCATGGATTCACCTACTTTCCTCGTTGATATAAATTTTTGGTACTTTCTATCACTGCTGGCATACAACACAATATACTTTTTTCTTAAAACTTCAATAATGAATCACGTTTCACGGAGGAAGAGCATTAAGTATCTACTGCTATATGCTAGTATCGTGATTACTCGGTTCCAACATGGCGACCGGCGCAACTTCACCGCCTCCCATGCGAATCGCCGTCAATGTTCCTTCCTGTGCCCTTTCTCTTCTGTGCCTGGGGGCCCGGAGCTGTTTGAGGTGGTAGCCGGGCGTCCGTCTTGCGAGCCCGCTGCGGGGTGGATGGCGGGGGCGGCATACGGCGCGGGCGGGGCGGGGCGGGGCGGGGCGGCCGCCGCTCGCCTCCTGTCGACAGGCCGGAGTGACAGTGACACTGAGTGGACCCGACGGCCATTAGACTGGTAAAACAAGGCCAATATTTATCCGGGCCGCGCGTGTGCGCCGGGAGGAGACGGTCGTGGGTGGTGAATTTACTCAGGTGCCCACGAATCACAACGCTTTCGGGCCGGTCACTTGGCCGCCGCGCCGCGCCGGGCCGCGCCGCGCGCGCACCGCCACGCAGCCGCGTTAAAAGCAATTAAGCGATGTTTTATTTTCATTGCCCTCACGGGGCGGTGCTGTTTGACAGGGATGGATTGACGGTTTAATATCACACTGCCTCGAAGGGGGACAGCTCCTGTTGATACGGAGGTCAATTTCATCAAACCTCGACGAGCAAAGCGTTCCCCGTATTAATGGCTCAGTCAACAGAAGTAGCTGTTAAAATCTATCGTGACATGTGTACGGAACGGAGATAAGAGATGTAAGCCCTTGCGCACTACGCAGAATTGAGTTACAGGAGTGTTATTGGCAATCTCTCTCTCGAAAAACCTTTCCGACGGCGGGAGTGTCTTGTTGATACTCCTCTTCTGAATGCATTTCGTTTCTTTTAATATATAGTGAGCTTTCATGAGGAGATATGTAGTGAATTTTTTCGTAATCTTCTATCAATCATTTCGGCATATAGTAGACATTAATTACATTTTGCATCCTCGCGTTTCCCACACTCCATCATCTGCTTGACCGGCCGAAGTCTCCATCCTCCATGTATGCAGAGAGCCAAAAATATATGAATACACGTGTGGGAAAACCTAAATTAAAAATACCAGATATTTTATCTGAAACGCAACACTACAGATTCATTATCTCCAAAATTTCCATTTATGCTACATCTGTTTATAACAGAGTCGGGGAACACAACTTTCTCATAAGATTTAGTTCATGATAAGTTATTTTTTGTTCGTTGGCATTTAAATATAAATTTTCTACAACTGTATAAAAAGGAGGATTATGGGTATTGCTATCTACACGTAAAGTAGGTAATTTGTAATATCCATTAAAAGGATGGTTGCCAAGGCAACTGTCTTTTTACCGTGAAAAAAAATGTGTTTAACGCATGGAAATATAAAGCAGTCAATAAAGTGTCCCTTAGAAACGCTTCCACATTCATGATCCTATAAAATATACTGCAATTCCTCAAGTTATGAAAAAAACATCATTCCAATTTAAAATTACGGCCTTTTTTCAAGTATTATAATTTTTACACAGTTGTAGAAATAACGTTCATATTTTGTGAGCAAATTTGGGGGACGTTTGTGTTTTTTTTTTTGGGGGGGGGGCTTGATTGATTTTTTCCAAAACTTACGGTCTTGGTGGCAAAAAATTCTATCTTGATCATGAAAAAATACTCACTTGGCGCACTGACTATAAAAATAAATATGTAAAAAAACATGCTGTGGATACTAGAAACGCTTAATGATTCCATAAATGCTTACTTATGTAACAAAAACGTCACCATACATAAAGTCTATAGACATATCTACAGATTAAAAAAAATATTTACCTTTTATTGAAAAAAGGAATCGGAAATACTCAATTAGGTTCAGTTAAAAAAATGTAAATAATTTTCTAAAGTAACAAATTTGAAATGAATGTGTCACCAACTATCCCCATAAACTCATCAAACAACTCTTCTATAGCTGATTTAAATCTATTATATACAGTATTTTCTAGGAAGAGTCTAGTATCGGTGACACCTCCCAATGAAAGTGAATTACTATTAACCTTTCATAGTGTCATCTAAGGGATCTTCAGAGTCCAAGGCCCAGAACCTTAAATATGCACAAAAAGAATAATAAAAAAATTGTTTTTTTATTTCTTATTAGTTTTGTATATACAACATAATTAATACAGGATGAGTAATCTAAAGTAAATAAGTGACACTATTGTCAACTGCGCAATGAAGTGATTCAATATTTCTTATGTGATTATGGGCATATCCTTCGTTTACTCACACGTTTCGAGGATTTGTGACGCTATATAACGTTCAGGATTTTAAGTGAATCAACCCCTAACGGACGCCCGTACCATCGAACAGAAAATGTATTTCTTTCGTACCCAAACAACAGAAAACATAAATTTCTGAATTAACGAAATTGGGGTGAGAATTACGATAGTTCGCGCGCCGTCTTACCAACCGGCAGAGAAGCAAGACAAGAGTCCAACTTTCGAGAATCTTCACAAGAAATTATTTAAACCACTTTTTCATTTCTACATGTTTCGCAATCATTTTACTCACAAATGCAATAATATATAAAAATACCCGTAACGTACATATTAACGACGTGTGAAATATTTCAAAACAATTAAAGCTTTTGCAATTTTTGGGAAATCAAAATACATCAATATAACATTCATGTCATGTTACTCCGCAATTTAGCACTATGCGTACAAAAAGTTGAATGAAAAACATTGGAACAGTTTTTGGAGAAAATCATTTTTATTATTGCCCATATTTCACTAAACATTGAGCTAAATATACTATTTTGTTTCCCAAAAAAGGTTCATGACATCAATTAAAGACCTAAATGCGAAGAAAAAATTTAATATAAAATAAAAAAATATACTTCAGAACTGCAATTGTAGGAAGACGCCTACAAATTAAAATTTTTTGTAATTTTAGAAAATTAGAGTAATTTACAGTTAACAGTGTAATTTGGCACTATAATGCCATCTTAATAAGTGTATTTAGCACTATTCTTTCACGAAATTTAATTTCCTGACAGACTGTCCCTTTTTGAAAAGAAAATTTTACAGTATCAGAGGATCCAAAAAAGTGTATTCCCGTTGAAATTTTGATTCTTACAAGAAATTGAAAGAAAAAAATTGGAGGAAATTTTGAAATTATTTTGAAAAAAACAAACAGGAAAAGTTTTAAGAATTAAAGACGAAGTTGTAAGAATTATTTTAAAAATTGCAGGGGGCTGAGTCGGGTCAGGTTGAGTGAAGATTACACACAGATGTCACAAATCCTACGATTAGTTTATATGCTAGTGTTGTTTACAGACGGATGGATGGGGGACGGACGGACGGACGGACGGACGGACGAAAACGAACGAGCGAACAAACGAACTAACGGACAGACAGATTTACAAAAAAGACAGAGACAGACAGTCAGGTGGGCAGACAGACGGGCATACAGACGGGCATATAGACAGGCAGTTAGAAGGACGGATAGACGGACAAGTAGACGGACACACAGATATAGAGAGACAAACCAACAGACGTACAGACAAACAACGGGATGGACAAACGTGGGAACGCTGGACCTCACAATGTGTGTTTCCGTTGAAACATCGAAATGGATTTTCCGCAGCATTACATAACTTTCTCTAAACTTGGACTCTACACTAAAGAAGGTGAGATAAAACAATACGGTTAAGGAATTTTTATAGCAGCTTTTCCTTGCTCTAGTTCCGTAAATTATGCCACTGTCTACTAGTGGTGAGTTTTGCGAAATTGGAAATTCACGACTTCATACCGAAATTTGTGATTCAACCAAAAATGATTAACTTAAGAAGGTGTTCAAAACAGTTGAAAAGTCAAGAGATGTTTGAAGATACGTTTTGAAGACCAAAATATTATTAAATAAAAGTCATGACTATGAGGTAATACAAATAATGAGAAGCTGCCGTATCAATTATATTTTTAAGCAACATTTCCAACGCACATTTTTTGGCACGTGATATAGATTTCTTCACCCACGTTGAGTTTCCCTGTGAGCTTGGTTCTTAACACATTTTATAGGGCCTCCATGAAGGCACCTTGATTGACCAGCTCGGCCAACGATTTGATGAATAATATTTTTGCTTGAAAAAGATATGCATTTAATATACTATAACAAATATTGCACTGTATACCGAAATTGACTTAATAGTAGTTTTCTGTCGTAATTATGACCCAGATGCCGTTTTATTTATTCTGGATAAAAAGTGACATTTCTTTACAAAATAGTAATAAAGTCATGCACAACAGCGTATATCAATCGACGTAAAAGTTCTAACTGAAAACACTCTTTTAAACGTTTGTTATATCTCCCTGAGGTAAGTTTGGAAAATTTAACTTTCGATATACCATCCTCAAATATTCGTACTGGTTCTAGAAATCATCTTGGCGTGTAATGTCGCCCATAAGTATCAATACCAAGTGTGCGTTTTCGATTCCGGAAGTGATGTTTTTCCAAACATCAGAGGTGCTCCAGAACGGTCCAGACCTTCATGCACTAGTTAGGTTTGTAATCTCTTAATCTAGGCTAGCTTTTTGACATTGCCCATCGATGCTCCAAAGGTATTTTTTCACCTTCTCTCAATATTTTGTTCTATTAATTCTAGGACTTGTTAAGTGCTCAAAGCTCCGACTCAAGAAATTAAATATTTTATAAAAGTGTTTCAATTTGTACGAAAATTAATAGATTATTTTTTTCAATTTAATAGTAATCGATTAATTGGACCGCAAAATGTTTAATTAATCGATTTTGCGCTTCCAATTAATTAATTATCTAATAATTCGTTTTTGATTATTTGTTGCTTTGACTGTCGATGAGATGCAGACTGCGATGAAACTGGAGTATTCGAAAGTTACATTCTGGGAAACCTATACCACGGAGCCCGCAACGGTAAAGCTCGCTCGTAACGAACATATTGGCGTTTTTGTAATTCGTAACTCACCCAGTCCAGTTTTCTAACTCGTATAAACTTCGTTTATATTCTTAATTACACATTTATTTACACCAGCAATCTTAGTGCACGTAGATATCATTTGTATTCTAACTATTGTTTACAAATTCCATGCTAAAACCTCGTATTCACATTTTTCTATATCACATTAATTTATAGCTTTTTCACGTCAAATATTTCGTCAAATAATGCCATTTACATCCAAAGTGGCAATACATATGGTAGAAAACTTTCAGTTACGTACGTAGTTTACATCATATAACACTAAATCCCAAATTTGTGGCGTTAACACCGTGTATTAAGATCACTTAAACTTCAATATTATTATATTTGGTGAAATTTACCAGAGACAAATACTGAGAAAGTCTCTCTTCCCTCTGAACATCTGAAGTTCACACGTCACACATTTCAAGTATTGAGAATGCAAAATATACAATTACAGTTCGTGACGTGAACTGTCACATATATTTTCAGGTAAATTAACATCGGCATTGTTTAGTTTAAGCCATAAATATGGCAACACTATATTTTCTTTTACCAGGAATGTCTTTTACCAGGAACTCATTCGATCTGCATGACTTAGTTCAGCAAACCTTCTCGGAGGGGTAGACTTCGCATTTTAACATTCGCCAGAACTCTCGCAGACCGGGTCCAGTCTGGAAGGCATTTCGAAAGTCGTGTTTACACACATTCGGTCGTCATAAAAGTCGTCGCGAAGACCTCGCAAATTGTTTTCTATCGCCCTTTAATAAGCTCTCGAGTCGAACGAATATCAAGCGCCGATGGTGACGAGCAGTCCCAAGTCACGTGATTCAAATATATCGATGTCACGTGTCTGGATCGCATTACAAAGAGGAGGAGAGAGGGAGAAACTGTTGTGTTCAACATAACCGCAAGATATTTACGAGCCTATTTTCGAGCTTGGTCGGACGTACGTCCTTACGAACGGAAAAGCGGGAAAAGGAACCTAGCAGCGACTGGAAATGAGCGTGTCAACTTGGACATAGCATTCCCGAACAGCCAGAAACTCCATGTATACGCCGATCAGATAATTTACGAGAAGATATCTGTAAAAAAGTGAAGAGTAATTAACGGCACAAAACCACATGAGATGGAAAAGTGGAAAAGAAAGGCGAGAGAGAAAATGTAAAGACGGGAAAGTTGCGAACTGAAGTTGGACAAGGAAGAGAAGTTGTAACACCAGAATGCAGTGGGAATCAATGCCTTTGTGGATAGTAGGTATATTGCACAGGACGAGAAAGAAAGATTGGAAGATGGAATTAGACTGTGAGCTATGTGCACGAATACGGTACGTTAAATGGCGACGGTTTGTCCTTTTATAAGGCAAGTGACAACTCAGACCTACAAAGACAGAAAAAAAGCTCTTTTTTAGCTCGCCCTCCAAGTTGTTTCTGACTTACAATAATTTTTATACAATAATTTACATAGATACAATAATACGATACAATAATTTTTATAGAACTGAACCTCCAAAGACTACTAACAACTGCAGCAACACTAACAGCATGAGAAGAAAAAAATTAACTTTATATCAGTATTATACGAAATATTTGACTGAATTTAATAACGCAATGATAATGTTAAATATGTATTTCATCACATTTCTTAATACGATTATGTTTTTGTATAATTCGTATCTTGAACTTTTCACAACAAATTTAATTGTTGCGGATCTTTCAAACAAATTGTTGCTCTACGTTATCCTTTACAACGCCAACTCGATTTACTTATCTAATACAAACCATGACAGCCTTCACAGAAGTGTACTTTTTTAAACAGAAAACATTTGGAAATGTTCTTTAATATTAAAGTAATATAACAGAAGTGTGTAAAAAAGTAGTTGCATGTTCGAGTAACGCGGCCACGAAGAGAAAGTAAATAGTTTCAGACGCACTTTACATGGGAAACAACAAAACAATAATTTACATTAAACAAGAATAAAGCTACCTCGATGCATTAAAATTTATTTTTTCAAGATGCATAACATACATGTTGTATCATAACGAGAGAAGAATAGTATACTAGCAAACTAGTTTATAATTGCATAAGAACACGTTTTGAAAACGAGCGACGTTAGGACTGATTTTTCAAATTTTTACAAATGCAATACAGCAACAACAGTAATCAGTACATACGTTTGCACATACGAGACAGAAATCTAATTAGTATATAGGAGTTGTATACGTTATTTTTTGTATAGCAGTACTATAAATTTATGAGATAATCAAATTTAATTTTTGGAAACAACTTTATTGTGATGTCGCGAGTTTTTGACACTTGAGCCAAAAACGATGGTCGGCGGTTCGGTTTACCGCTACCTCGCTCAAGATTCTCTCGACGCGATTGGCCACATGTGTGATGATGTAAGTGTGACAAGGAAGGACAAAAAAGAGGAAGGAAAGATCGCCTACGTCCGTGGCCCGTTTGTTAGTTAGTTAGTTAGTTATTTTATTATTTACGACAAAAACAGTAAAAAACTGTGTGTAACGTGCTATGGGGAGAAGTTAATTTGAAATTATATATGCCCAGAAGCAAAACAAGGGGCAATCTCAGCATTTGGTCAAGGAACAGGGAAATTGAACGAAAACCTAATCGAGATGGGTGGCATTGACTCAGAAGCTGAAGTAGTATACTTGTTAAGGGTTCTTTAGAATTATACAATCCAGATGGTAAATAATATATTAAATGTCATTGTTAAAACTAATATTACTTTCCTTTTGGATGCTCGGTATAGTCTCTAATTGTATAGAAACAATTGTGCAGCAGAAAATATTTTACTCGGGACTTTGTGTCAATTTAATCGTTAAATGTCATCTGGCAAAGTGTTGTAAAATAATGTACATGTATTACGTGTGAATTTTTTGTAGTAAGCTGTTGATAGTGTCACCTTATGAATATGATTATTACTTCGAGTGTTGTAGTTATAGACAACGGCGTTCGCTGAAAATATTCCCGCCCTTAAGTGAGTCATTTTTGACAAAAACCACTGATTCATATGTCAAGAGACAAGGTAATGGTAAAATAACTAGATTAATAAAGAGGGATTACAAAAATCACGGGAGTGAGATTTGCTTATTATTCGTACAATTTCTTTTTATAATCTAAAAGACTGGTAGCTATAAGATGTATTTCCCCTGAATATTATAGCATATCTCAGGCGTGAAGGAACATTCACGAAATATACCAACGAGCAGTATGGAGGCTGACTGAATTTGAAAGAATTCTGAAAGCGTTTCATGAAGAACATAATTTAGTGTTTAATTCATTTAAATGCACGTCCCATTAAAGGTTTGACTGGATTGAAAGACCTAAACATTTTGTTAGCTTAACATCAGTCAATGGCACACCGTTCATTTTCAGTGGAATGCAGAGCTGTTTATTGCAGCACTGAAACAGTTTTCCCTTGATTTACTATTAATTTGTTATTACGGAACCAATTTGAATTATCTGATATTGTACTATTTACG
The DNA here is from genome assembly GCA_038098605.1 of Gryllus longicercus. Taxonomy (NCBI): domain Eukaryota; kingdom Metazoa; phylum Arthropoda; class Insecta; order Orthoptera; family Gryllidae; genus Gryllus; species Gryllus longicercus. The sequence continues at coordinate 139,946 of JAZDUA010001080.1, forward strand.
GTTTCTTTATTGCAAAGAAAGTTCGTATCGTTAGCGAAGGGTCGTATCGTTAGCGAAGTCGTCGAGGGCATATCGTTTACGTATAGTAGGAAGAGAATAGAGCCTAAAATCGATCGATCGAAGTTAGGGTACTGCTCCGGCATTCGCCTGGTGTTGATCGGGGAAACCATGGACAACCGCCAGCCGCTTGAATTCTCCTCCAGACAGAGACTGCATTCGACCTACACAGCTACGTAGAAAATCTTGCCGACGTCGGAACTCATACACTCGGACCCCCCGGTCGTAGATTCTGCGGTGACATCGGTTGATTTCCAGAGCCCCCTAAGCAGGGGACGACGAAATTCGCTCGCGTGCGTAGAATGGAGGTCCCAAGCCACAGCAGCGCTCGCGCTCCGTGGGCAGAAGCCGCGGAGGCGCCCGCCTCGTGGACCTCCGAGGCGAATAAACACGCCGCCGGAGCGCACTGGCGCTCGTCGCCGCGGACAAGTGGCACACCGCAGCCGCCGCTCGCGCTCTTTTGAATAACAAAGGCGCCAAAAGGCAGCGCGCACACCCGCCCTCCCCCTCCTCCACCCTCTTCCCCTCCCGCCGCCTGCGGCCCTCCTTGCGCCTCGCCAGCGCCCGCGTCTCAGAGCCGGAGCGAGGGTTTCCAGCGACCTCGCATCCGCGTTGGCTTTCGCGCTTTCGGAACGGAAGAAAAATTTAGATTAATGCACAATGAAGAGTTTGAAAAAAAATTGTTATACTTTTCAATATTTTTGACTATTTTATTTCTTTATCAAATCTCATGTATATGTCTATTTCTTTTTTAAACAGTAATTCTTTTTATACATTATCAAAATTTATTAAAACATTAAACGTTCACATCACGTTTTAAATATTTAAAACAAATTCCATTATATATAAAATTGTTTTACAACTTGAACAAGAGAAAATAGTGGCATTCAAAAATTCGCGTTTTAAATTTACTAGATATGCAATCCTAGAATGCCGCCCACACCTGCAATCACTAGAATGTCCCTTCTTCACACTTTAAGGTTTTAGCAACACTACTTTTCCCTCCATGGGAGATGAATACGCAATTTGAAGATGTAGCGTAATTGATCAAAGAACACACATACATTTGTGACTAATAGTATTAGTATTTTTTAAGCATTTTAGAATTGAATGAATATTAACAAGATGGAATTACGTGACCTAAAGAGGAGGGTTCAAATTACTGACTGGTTTAAGCGCATAAACTCCTACTCGTAACACGCATAAACGCCTTCTGCTTATAAATGCTTTGCCATGTACGCAAAGAAGTAAAGACCGGAAGTTTAGCAAATACCTCTTTATTATTATTGTTGTTACGATTGTATGACTTTTAACAAGAGGAATCACTCAAATGTACTTCTCGAGTTTTTTAGTAGATTTCCATTTTTCCTAATTTAGTTTATAAAGCATATTGTTCGGAACTTTGCTTTATTTTTATCTTTTTCGTCATTATTTTGTTTGTTCGTTTTCTCCTGGCCCGCTCTCGATCAAGCTGGAAACATTCCTCCCAGCCTGGACAACACAAAGGCACGATCGGGTTTTGTCTTTCGGTGAAAGCGGAGGCTCCACAGCCTGGAAGAGTTCGAATGTACATGTAAAAGAGGAAGATGATTCCAGTCAGGAGTTTTGATTTTTTCATTGATGCCAACAGGCTTCGATGGCTTACGAGGAATATCATACTGGTCTTGAGTATGGCCTCCAATCCTTTTTGAGGGCAGAGCTCTCTGTATACGAAATAACCTTCTCAGTCCGGGTGATTACGTCAGTGAAAAGAATGAAAAGCATTGTTCCGTTTTCACTGATGACATTTCAGGATTTATTCAGGAGTCCACAATAGCATTTCGACGATACAGCGTCGCAACTAAAACACATTCACAGTTCTCATATCGGGTGGTCATGTGGAATCAGGATTACAAAGAAAATATCGATTCTTGACAAGTAATGCTAATATAAATTTTAAGGTTAGAATAAAAATGTGAATCATTTTCATCATTAATTTATGTTCTTTCTTTCTATAATTCTTTTTAAATGTGATTTTTCATTATTTACATGCGTTTCTGCCAGTCTGTTTTAGTAATAATAAATGACTTTTTGACTCTTTTTACGTAAAATAAGTGCGGAAACTTCCGGGCTCTAGCAATAAGCATAAAACGTTGAACCTTTGAGTTTATGGAAATTCCTGAGATTTTAATGAAAATGGATCTATGCCATTTTATTGCGCGAACTTTGCTATATTCATGAGAGAAAAATTGGAACCGCTTTTCAGTAATGTTTGATCGTGTCCTAGGACCTTCATGTGAAGTCCCCCCCCCCTCGCCAAACAAAATCCTATTTGCAGGCCTCGGAGATCTGCCACACGGATCGGGGAATGTAAATTTTGATGAAAATCCTTGTACGGTTAAGCTCTAGTGTTGTTCGCAGACAGGCAGACGGACGGACGGATGTTTTGAAATAAAACGCTTGTTCAGTGTCAGAGAATGGCAAAACGCTTTATTTCTGTAAAAATATCGGCAAGGAGTTTTGGCAGCATTACGTAACTTTCTCTATGCTATATACTTATCGACAAAGTCAAGTTCTGCCGTTAATGTTAAATAGGTGGAATTTGTATATTTTTGAATATATATAATATGGATTTTAAGTATTCGCCTTGAATTTGACCCTTAGACTACCGGGATCAAATCGCACACGATATCAAATGGCGAACTTAATTTCAGATTCTTCGCGATTTGTCCGGCCTTACTGCGGAGTTGGGTGCTAGTTTTTATGAATAAAACAAGTGGTATATAGCAGCGAAAGCTGGAGCGCAACATTAAATATTTGAAATAATTATTTTTCTCTCCAATGGCGCTACATCTCAGATGTGGCCTTGGATTCACATCGGAGACTTTCTCGGTACATACATTTGTTTCTTTCATATGAAAGTTACATCAGGCAGAGACATAACGTTGAATTGGATTGAAACATTAGTGTCACAAACAGTTCTTACAAGACACATTTTCATATATCATAAAATATATGTTCCATCAGATTTAAACATGAGTGAATTTCACAGAGAAAGTATGAGATGATATACATTTACATTCCTTGAAAAATGTCAGAGTTATATTACGTTCAAAAGTAACATTGAATGCTGTGGAATTAATACAATATCAGAGGTACCTCTGTAGTTTTACGCTTTTGTGTGAGGTGGTTAGATCACTTGGATGGGATCATCCCCACCATAAGCTCAATCTGAGATAAAGTGGCATAGCGCACATTGTCACCAACTAATGAGCTAGTCTCTCACAAGGCTTGCACCTGTTTGGCGAGGCCTTCTGGAAGCTACTGCGAGAAATGCATTGTCTTTCACTCTGTCTTTCGGAAGAATGGCTTAAGGTAGTATCATAAATAGGAATGAAATTTATTGTAATAAAAGAAAGCAAATATGAACATAAATATCTATTTATTTTTCCAAAACATGTAAAAAACGGAAAAGTGTAAAATAAAAATTCATTACTATGTTTAAAATTGCTCTAGCCAAACACTTTACCAGCAGAAAACGTACTGATCAGATCTTAACATGGATTCGGAGCCGCTGAAAGAAAATTCTACCTCTTCAAAAAGACTAATTGAACGCTAGTCTTCACCGCACATAAGAGTGTAAGAGTTCTATTCGAAATATGAAATACGTTCGCATTGTATACATTGGTGTTTATGAGGAGTCGGTAAGTGCATCGTAGTACCGTGTACCCAGTAATGAATGCCGGGGGACAGTGGCATTAAAGGGAATGTACCCCTCTTCGAAAAACTACAAAAGCGCGATGAGATAATGGCTTTGCTAGATTTTTATAGAGTTACAAATATGTTATTCTAAACATGAGCAATCACATGGTTGAAATTACTTCTGCTTCACAAACGTCCGCTCATCCTTGACACGCAGTTTCCAAGTAGCAGCGGGATGGGTGGGTAAGTTTGATAATAAGAGCATAGGGGGTCATAGGAGCGTAGTAGCTGTAAGAAAGATGATTCCAAAACATGTATTGCAAACGCGCATATGAAATGTACCGTTTCGACGTTTTAATAGTATGTTACGATGTAACGAAATATGTAGAAATAGATATAATTTGTAAACAAAATTCAGTATATCAAAATACGTAAAACACGTAAAATAAAATGGTCCTAATTCATTCAAAATGTCTTGTAAACTCTATAAAATATTATTGACTGCAGGTAACGTGTTCCTGTAAACACATGTAATTCAATGAAAATCCGTTCCTTACTCATAAAAAATTAGGGTTGGTCCACTTGGTTCTACCACCTTGTTTCAGGTATTAATAAACTGCGAATTATATTTAACAATTTTCTTACAACATCACGTTCATGTAGGATTATATGAATGTTAAACTGTGTGAAACGCTGCTTCGATTGCGGAACTACAGTGCCCCTGATGGTCGGAGTAATTCACCCGCTGAAAAATAATTAGAAGAAACCTTTGTGCCCTCAAACGCGCGTCTCTACCCAATGGATTCCCTACGGCTCTCGCCCGCCAGGCTGTCGTCTCCGTTTCCCGTTCAGACATTAGCCCACCTAGTGATAACAGAAAGAAATTTAAAGGAAATAGGAGTGTACTTGGCCTTCCTCCAACTCTTGGATGTACTTTATCACACTCACTACCACGGATTCACACCTGAATAAGAAAATAAATTACGTTTCTTAATATTGCAGCACACTCTTCGTTGACACACACTCCAATTTTCTGCATTGTGTCTGTTTTAAAACATTTAACAGTTTAAAGAATTTAATTTTAAAACAGTTTATGAAATTAGTTTACGGTATTACTAAGTAAATGAGGGACTTAACTGAAAATAGTAGGTTATAGAGCGAAGCATAAGTGATATATTGTGAAGTGAGGTGTCATGCAGTGTAGAACAGAGAAATAATGAAGGAAGTGATTTATGGGTCATAGTGCAGTGAAGTGCAGTGCAGTGTAATCTTAATTGAACAAACATTCAGTGCGGAGTTAGATTGTAGAAGTTTCTTTTTCTTAAGGTAATTTAATGTCATGTGAAGTCAGTTTTTATATTATTATTATTATTATTATTATTATTATTATTATTATTATTATTATTATTATTATTGTATAATTTACATGTTAGATATATTATCATATTTATGTAATAAGCTGCCACCGCGTTATACCCAATTGCAGTTTGAATTAATTTATTATTATTAACTATTATTATTAATTAAAAGAACAAGATCGCGATCTGGCTGTTTTTAAGTGCGAAAAAGTGATAAAGGCGTACCGAATCACTCAGATGAAGGAATCCCTATTGGTGGTCGTTTTGAAAAAGCAACATTGCACTCTGCCCGTTTTTTTTTGGCAGAAATAGTTTTCGTTCTTGGGACGTAACATTTACATCACAAATTATATTATCAAGTGACAGGTACTTTTTTATTTAAGAAATGTACCTAGTAATAAAAGTACGGCATAGAAATAGGACATTTCAATGCATGATACTGGTGTGCTTCATTAAAAAGAAACTTTTTTTCAAAATATATTCTTTACGCAAAAGGATGAGCGGAAACCAAAATTGCAATATTAACACACTGTATTTTAGAGAATTGAACTTCCATTTCATTAACCCTATCTATTTCAATCATGTATTTCGTAGTAAAAACATTAATTAAATGTTCTATACTACTCGTGAACATAATTATATTGCATTTAGAGGTTATTTCTTACAAAAGTATTAAAATTTCAGCATTTAAGATAAAAGTGAAATTTCTAATTGTTCTGAATATTTGTTACACAAACTAAACATTGGGTACTTATGTTCTCTAAAAGTATTGGTGATGGTCACTAGCAGTGTTTTATTGTCCCAAATAATACTTAGAGAATGTTAATGTTGCTATAAATTCCAAAATGTATAGATGATGAAAGGAATTCAATTAAAAACATTTTCAAATATAATTGTAAAATGAAACATGGCAATTATTTCCCTTAGTTCTTTTGATTTAGATCGTTCTAACTGGGGCGATTATGAAATTTAATGGTACAGTTCGTGAAGAAGAAGGACAATGCGAAGGCAATTATATCAGGAAAATAATGTAACTAAATAACAAACAATTGGAAATTTAAAGTATAATTTAAAAGTATGATATTATATATTTTGTGTTCGCAATCAAATTTGTTAATCATATTGCTATTTTAAACCAATTCACAACTTTTTAGTACTGCAATATAATCATTTAAAATATTCACAATTACGTAATAAGGAACTGAAGGTGTTTATCACGACTAAATCTTTATTATTTGTTATTATACTTATTATTTATTCATAGAAATATTCTGTGGGAGTTGTAATATTGAAGAAACTTGAAATAAAGATAGAGACGACTGGATTATTGGTAATAGGAAGCGGAGTTGGGATTATGACGCTCACAAATATCCTTTATTTTGAGATATTTACTTTACTTGACTTGAAGAAGAGTTTTTCAAAATTTTTTAGTCACTATTAGGTTATCCTTGTTCGAAATTTATTATTTGCCTGCACGCAAACTCTGTAAATCATTAACTATTTCAAATCTTCAGGAAATAGTTTGGACAATATAAATGAAGACTATGCATTGGAAGATTTCGTATAATATTTGGAAAACGATATATAGGTGTTCGAAAAACAAACAAATTACTAACTCCAATTACAGCGAAGGAAGGAATCGCTTCCATAAAGGTTGGGGTACAGAACGGCCCCCCTCGCAGGCAGGCCGCTGCGGGAACCGATGCGGTGAAGAAATTGCCTGTCCCCGTGCTTAAGACGCGCTCTCCGGAAAGCCCGATATTGCGGGCGGCGCGAGCGCGGGGCGCCGGGTCGGGCCGTGCCGTGCCGGGCCGGGTCGGGTCGGGTCGGGGGCGGGCGCGCACTGGGGCACGTGGCCAGCGCCGGCCTGGCTGACGTCAGTATCGATCGCCAAGACGCGGGCGGTGGCGGGCGGCGGCGGCGGCGGCGGCGGCCAAGGCGCTCGGCGCTTCATTAGCCGCGATCTTCGTCTCCGTCGTCGTCGACGCTGGCGGCGGCGGCAGGTGCCTCGCCGCGCTCCTCGCAGCCAGCGTCGCGACGGCGGGGCGCCGCCGCCGCCGCCACCGCCGCCCAGCGTGGCCCCTTCAGGTGGCCGCGCCGCGCAGCACCGCTCTGGGGATCCCCCTCCGCTCCACCCGGCCGCCGCCGCCGCCGCCGCTTCCCCTTCCCCCCACCCCCGCCTCCTCCCGCGCCCGCCCCCGCCCGCGCCCGCGCCCGCGCCGCGGCTGCGCGCGCCCCGCCGCCACCGCCGCCGCCGCCGGCGAGCGAGCGCGAGCGCCGCCGACCGCCCACGAGCGCGACAGAGACGGAGCGACAGAACAGGTTACGTCACAGCTCCGCCTACATCGCAATATGGCCTGGCTTCTCATTGGTCTCACTTGCCGACCCTCGCAGCCTTTTAGTCACGCCCCCTGCCGCGCTGCGGATGACAGATGAACATCACGCTCCGCCCCAGAAAAAAAGAACGCCGACAATTTTATGGCGCTGCGAGCTGTGAGGTTACGTCGTTGCTACGTGACGTCACGCGACGCGGTGACGTGTCGATCACGTGACGGGCGGTGGGGTGGGGCGGGGCGGGGCGGGAGGGCGGTCGAGACGCCGCGTGTCTCGCGCCGGGACGGAGGCGGAGGAGGGGAAGGCGGAGACGGCCGCCGCCGCCGCCGTCGCCGCCGTCGCCGCCTCCGCCGGGCCCCGGCGTGATTGGCAGGTGTCACGGCGCTCGAGTGCCGGTATCTGCCATCTCGGCGTCATCTCGAGAGGCTTTTAAAGCTCGCCCGGGACGGAGCGGCTCCGAGCCAAAAGTCTTGACCCGGTCGCGACGCCCCAGCTTTGATCTTTAACATACCGTGAACTCGCCCACTTTATCACGCGGGCCGAAGCAGACAAGAAGTTATGCATTTTGGTACGGGCAAGTAGACAAACATACGTCTTGCGGGGGATATTCCTGGCGCAGCACCGAGAGCGCGGGCCGGGTGGTCCCGCGCCTTGGCACGCGCGCCGCCGCGCCCTCCGCCCAAAACCACACGCACCTCCGGCAACTACACTCTCATTCTGCGCTTCTGGGGCCGTGGGATGGTCTCGCCTCTGCGAGAAGGACCAGAGGAAACACGCCCATATTAATTTGGCGTAGGAAATATATTTTTTTTTTACTGATACGTTATTTCTTGTTATTGCCTTCGATAAGGAGCTCGTCACTAATCTGGATCGAGAGAATCGTCGTTACGAGGGAAATTTGAAAACAGTTGAATCATGCTATGTGTTCTCTTATGGAGGGATTCAGGGCGAGTTGTGAAAGGGAATTATGGGAGGAAAATATGAAAAGACAAACAGAGTCAAGTTAACATTTTGTTAATTACTACATGAGAAAATCTGTATAATTAAAATTAAATATGGCATATTCCACGGGTGTTAACTGGTTCTAATGATCGAGCGGTGACAAAGGCCGTCTCATCGAAAGCCCTCGGGCATTTTGTAGCCTCGATCATTACCCTTGTAACACCCTTGGAGCAGAAATAACTTTTAGGAATTCATTATTTCATCTACAAATGGTCTATTTACATAATATTAATATATAACTACACGTCGTTAAATCTTGTGATTTTACTACGTGCTTTTTATAGAGTATTTTCGTGCATCAAATATCTCATAGTATTTTTTATTTTAATGGGATGAAAATATTTTTATTTACAATTACAGCCTTTACATTCTCCCCAAAATTGTAACGAGAAAGTATTGCAATGTTGCGGAAACAATCAACGATTTTTCGACATAAAATTACATATTGTGGGGCCCTGGTATCGAGAAAGTAGATAAATCTTGTTTCTATATGTAGTAAATTACTTTCTTTAACACATTGTGTAGTTAGAATTCACGTTTTACAGGTCCTTGATACCGAAACATTAATTGACGGCAAACGTCTATCTGTCCGTGTAGTTAGAACCCACGGTTTACCGGTTCAGACTATGTTCTCGAAAACTGTTTTTCCCCGATTGATCTGAACGAACTCGAAGCCACGCGAGTTTGAAATGGATGTTTTGGGGGATACTTTACATGAAACCTCAACTCCATTTTCAAAATTATCTAAGAAATGTTTCCAAATTCTTTGATTAAACTTTGTTCTCGGATAGTGTAAAGAATGCTTCAAAAACGGCATAAGGTGTCATTGTTATTGAACTATTGAATTTTCTAAAGTTGGAAAAATTAGAAATAAAACGGGAAATTACGTATATAGCAACACGAGTTTGTTACGATCCATTACGTCACATATTTGTGCACGTTCCTTTCGATAAAGAGATACGCGTCAGAATTGTAAACTATCACTCGACTTCATTGAAAGGACGTTACACAAAATTATAAGAAATCAAAACGAAAGCCGACTACAAAGAAACAGAATTGTAATACTGACATAATTTTCTTACAAATTAGACCATAACTGATTTACAAAAGTAAACCATGATTATTGTGACTATTTTAATGAGGTGCCGTATTAGTACATTGTCTACATTAAAGTTAGATCTTTACATTAAAGTTAGATCTTACATGCTGAACTTATGTTCAGCTAGTGGGGTCTCATAAAATCGTGCGATTGTGTCGCTTGTTATCGCTTCTCGCACTGAGCGTGTTTTATTTAAGAGCCGGTTGCTACGGCGACGTCGTTCGCGAGGCTAAATTCAGTCATGATTGCGTCACGTGTTGTGAAAAAACGGTCCCATTACCCCACCCGACACATCCACGTTCGAGTAATGGCATCTTTCTTCTAACTACGACACCGATGTAAGATTTTCGGTGAAACGGTTACAATGAGTGTAGCTTTATTAACATTACAGTTTTATTAAGTTTTATCAAGGGACCACCTGCAGACGGAAATGAAAAAAACCTTCACGGCAAAGAGGTGGGCAATTTTGGCATTCCTTTGCCTTCCTGTCCGAGTCTCTCCGATACTTTTCTGAATTCTTAATATCAAAAGCGAGGGTGTTAGCCGAGAAACTGTTAATTGTGTGCAAAGAAATACTCTTTAAACTTTGGAGGTCCTGACGAGCATCTGCTCAGTTTTCATTTATTAAATCTACTACATGGAAAAATGCACCTGCGAGCTACGTCTCCATGAAGGCCTTCACGAAGCAAAATCTAGTCCTTAGTGTGTCATGCGAGAGATCGCCACCTACGCACGGGACAAGTGCGTGATGGGATAATGGCTTCATTTCTCTGAAAACGGAATCAAAGTAGAAGAAAAATGAATCAACTTCATCAGATCGTTTCCAGTCTATTAATAATATTATTATCTATGCCCCTCGGTGTTTGGAAATATAGAAGAAAGTCGGATAAATGTGTACAAAGTATTTTGGAGAGAAGAATTTCTTTTGTCTATCTTTCGGTAGTTTATTGTATTACCCTTAACATACAAGTGTTGTACAAAGTAGCATTCATTTGAAAAAAAGTTTATAGATGTGAATAAGGCATTCAAATATAGAACTTTAGAAGTAATACAAATATTCACATATAAACACACATTTTTGAAACTTTTGACAAACATTTATATTTTAGAACATGTTTGAATTAATGATAAAAACATTAGCTTTCATTTAATACAACATATGAAGCAATGTATGTTTCTTATTTACGTGTGTTAGTGAAGTAATTAAATATCTTCATTTTAGAATTGTATTTCAAACTACATTCAGCAGGTTAACTTAATTTTTCACTTGTTTTATGATATCGATTCTTCATGGATTCATATATAATTTCATGGATTTACTCGCATTCCATGTATTATTACAAATACATATCTTGCCTAAAAATTGTCATTTCTCTGAAAGCTATGGCACAGTCACAACCAAGAGGGATTTATTTTATCTTAAAAGTAATAGAGAGAAACACTGCAAAATCTCAATTTATTTACTGAAAATATTGTTCCAGGTCTCTTTCGTTTTAACAAGATAAAAGAATAATCTTGTAAATAATCCCAGACAGCTCATGATTCCAATGCAATGTGGCAGATACTGAAGAAATAATTAACAAATAACATTCTTGTTCTACTCAAATTTATATTTCTTTATTATCTCCTCTCATCGTTTAAGATTTCATTTAATTTGTTTTCAAAACTGTCACACTGTTTCAATAAGAAATTATAAACAATCTCTAATGAAGTTGTGAGAATCTGTCTCAACCTTTTGAGAATGAAATACTTTTTCATGTAAGACGTATTAATCACACCTTAATATACTCAAAAATAATTCGGTAGAAAATTCAAGTTCTTATTTTTTACATAAATGCAGTTGAATAAGCAAATACATTTTTGGTTGGAAATAAACCTGGAACAGCAAATTGTTCACAGTGGTCATTATGATTCCAATAATTGTATCCGCTAAATAGTAGAAAAGTGGCCCTTGCAATCACCCCTACTCAACCGCAAAAGGCGTACGCGTCAAATGCAAGCAATTGAAGTTGTGGGAAAGTTCCATCGAACATGCACGCGGACTAATTGAAATAAGCGCTTTCCAATAAGCCCTCATTAAAATTTATACCCTCAGTAGGAGCCACGTCTATCCATCCATCACGTTAATTGGGTTGGCGTGTGACACATTATGAAGTCGCCGTCGTACGGTACGAGCCATTGATTCGTTTTCCAGAGGCGGACTTCGGGACTGGCCTGGCGGTCGAAGACTCGCTTCGAAGCAACGTTTCCGGGAGCGGCATTCTACCATTTAATCCGACAAAGTACTATATCGTAGCGCATGAATAAAAGAAGAAGAGGAATTGTTTTCTAAGTGCATGCTTTTTCTCATTTCGCAATTTGTAGAAAGTGCGCATGTGAAATTACATTCGATCGCAGGAAATGTGGCTTCAACTGATATATTGAAGAAAAAATGAACTATAATAATTAAATTATTAAGTTAGCCAAACATTCAAGAAATAATTAATTAATCATAAGCATGCATCACTGGTGTATGCGAAATATACTGTTCAACGAACATCATTCAATACCCTGACCTTCATACTTGCAACGCATTTCCTTACTTCCATCTTGAGAGTCATCGCAAGCAGCTACGATATCTTCAATTCTCTGTCTGATCGTTCTATTCAGTGTCGGGTAGTAAATTTCAGCACAAAGAAATGCAATAAATCTTAAATGAATGTCATGCAAAGTATTTTATTGTTAATAAACTGAAATAAAAATTTATTTTTTGAGATGTACGTTCGTGTGCATCCACTTGGCATTTTGGGTCGATAGGCCGACTTTGCCAGCTAGATGTGTCGCCCAGGCCTGGGCTTAGTTTAAATTCCCTCGCTAGGGGGTACGGGGGAGGCACGGGGAGAACATGACATATTTCCTTCACCGCAAAAAAAAAAAAAAAAAAAAAAAAAAAAAAAAAAAACGCCTGCCCGAGTTTTTCTTCGACACGCAGCTCCAGAAACGGAGACGATTTTAAAGAAATCTATAACTATTTTTGCCTCCACCGCGCAGCGAACCCGGGACTGCATCACGAGGAGCTACTACGCTGCCCATAAGCCATCCTAGATGCCGCTTCGTAAGTACATATTACGACAATTTGTGATAGACTTCATATCTCTATAAGAATATCTAAATGAGATGTACACTGCAGTTAGGTAGAAGTCTTTATCATACTGCTGACATCGCTTTGAGCATGTGTTTCATTACGGACAGTTCATTAAATCCGTTACCATTTGTTCTGTGAATTCATTACAGCAAACATTGAAAACAAATCGTTCGAGTGGTTCATTTATTTCTATAAATGATGATTTTGTAATTTTATTTTAATTTTTGAATATGTATTGCATTAAGCTATTCAAATCGAAAAACAACTTTCATAAAATTGCAATAAAATCTGAAATTAAAGGATCTTTAGATAATTTAAAAAAAAATAGATATTACTACTTCTTCGCTATCTCCCCAAACGCATAACTGTGAAAAAGGAATGACGAACCGTGAGTTATGATAGGTGATAACTGGTAAATTACTTTGAATAGAAAATTTATGTGAGGCAAATATTAGAAATTATTATCAGAAATATAACGTTCGGTTGAATATTCGATAGACTGGTATTTGAAAATACATCGACATATGGCTGTCTGTTTCTAATGCGTTCTCAACGGATATTCGAAGTATAGATACCAATCGCAAACCCCTCATAGCTCCAATTCTCCGAGGCCGAAAAGAACAGTAACTCAGAGAATACGTTGTAAGTTGAGAACAGCTACTCTGCCTTCCTCTGCGTTCAATAAGTGGTTTCCTGCTACAATGTACAAATAATAAGTAAAAGTACCGAGTTAAATTTTCAATAATGTGCTGCATTCATTGTATTATCACTTAATATAACATATTATACATTAATGGTGTGCTGTACTTTCTGGTAAACAGAAATATATATTTATATCATTCATTTTATTGCATTGTTTCTATTCCTTTTTCCATTTTATTTCATTCATTCTATTTCATTTCACCGTTAGAAGGTGAAATGGAATGTAACAATCTTCCTAGTGGACACTGTGAAAGTTAAATCCACCGAACAGTTGATGGTGGACCGTCAACTTTTTGGTGGATTTAACTTTGACTGCATTGCTGAGTCTAAATGGAGCTTACCCTTCTATACAACAACTTTTGCAGCTTTGTCCAATATATCCTCTATTTAATTTTTACTGAAGTATCCAGCCCGCCCGTCTCCTATTTGTCGTAAGCCGGGGGCTGACCGTATTTCATGAAAACCCAAATCAAAATAGAAAGAAGAGTTAAAAACAAAGGGTTTCAAAGAAACCTGATAGTATGCCTGTTGGCTTTTAATTAGGAATTTGATTTCCACAATAAAAAATGACTTAATCAATTTGAACTTGACTGAATATTTAAATAATATCGAAGTACTCAGAACACAAGGTAGGCGGCTGCCGCACCCCTCGCTTTCGCCAGGACTCAGGTGCGATTCCCAGGAAAAGAGACATTTGATTTATTTGACAGTGCTTGGAAGGACACAGAGTTTTCAGTCATCTTCGAAATCATCCATCATGACTTCATTATTGCTCAGGGAAGTCAAGTATCCCTGTTATCTGCTTACGTCCGCTAATTGTAGGGATTGGAACAAGAAGGAAACTACTACATATTTTTTGCAATATAGGTAACTTCAAGGTTGGTATTCACAATTATTTTCTTAATAATACTATTGATATAAACAGCAAAGGTGTTGATTATTTTCGCTTGTGATATTCAAATTTGTAAAGAAAATTACTGAAACAGAATTACAACATTAAAAAAATATCGATCTAATAATATATCTTAATTATGTTTCGTTATCACATATGGAAATCTCCTTATCTATAGAGTAAATGTTATTTTTACTGATGTATTATCTTGGACAGAAATCATTTCATATGTTAAAAAAATTATTGTTGGTGTAAGTGTATAACACTAATAATGATAAAGGGTTAAGTTATTTGATATGAAAAAACAGTAGTCACGGTCAAATTCGACAGTAATTCAATATATTTTAATGTTTGTAACGTTATTGAGGTTCTTTTGTCAAAAAATATACTTGTATATTTATTGTATTTTCTTAACTTTTGTTTTATTACGTCATCTGCGATCGTGTACGAATACCGTCATTTGCGTGTGTTGTTTGCCTTCTTTCCCTGCACTACCTATGAAATTTGAAAACTTCAGAAAATCTAATTACATAAAGAAGGGAATCACTGGACTTCACACTTCTCTTGCATGTCTGAGAAGTACAATGGAAACTGGTCTCGTGATCTCAAGTACCAAGAGAACAAAATTATTCAGAAATCAGATTGTCTCCAGAACCCTTTGTTTATGAGTATTGTTTTGTTAAGTGAAACCGAATATCATTACAAACTGTAGTAAAAACTGTAATATTGTTGTGTGCTGTTCTAAAAATAATTATTATTACTATTATTAATAATATACTTTTAACGTGCACACATGCAAATAGGGGTATTAAATTTTCTCTTCATATATTTTTCTCTTAAAGGTATGCTTGGAATAAGACATCTAAAAATGTCGCATTTTGTAGATTATGACATAGAAAACAAAACTTGTATCTTCTTGGCGGCACGAAAAAAAGGGTTTCAGGTTTTATAACGCATTGTTTTCAAGTTAAGTACGATGTACGATAGTAATGTTCCAGCGTGTTGCGGGTTGCATCTGCCAGCTATATTATTTAATTTAATATATTTGTAACACATATTATGCATACATTTTAGCTTTCTGCTCTCCTTCGCGTCGTAAACTTTAACTATGCCAAATACCACACTCCTCCGTGCGCGAAATATACTTAAAAGGGAATACTAAGTTGTCTCTTCGTTTATTAATACGTAGTATATCGATATCCCATCCTCCATTTATAATAATTAATCGATTAATAATAAATTATATTTACACACGGGTACATAATTTACCAATTTAAAAGTACATTTTTGATGACTTAATTTATTGATATATTTTATATGCTCCACATTTTATGTGTTTCACTAGTGCATTTTCGGTTAATAGTATGCAAGAACCGGAATCTTAGCAAACAATGAGACTGCTTACCCTGCTAATTGTCAGTTATTGATTATCACCTTCCTAAACGGCGATAATTTTTGCTCATATTTTGTTTGCAAACACAGCTTTTATAATTGCATGCTGCGAGACAGGGCTTATCGATGGTTTGATTGTAGCAGGTGTCCATGCAATATGGTGATCAGTGGCTGACGCATGTAGTAACTGAACTTCTGAAAACTCGTAAAGATTAACTTGCATTAGGTGTATTAATTAACCGTAGCATTAAATCCAAATTTCATGAGTGGGATATCGTTGGTAATTCCATGATTGCTTTGAACATTTTTATATAGTATGTGCCCTTTTGACTTAGGAATTGCATATGATAATGATGGGGGAAAGAGAAAAAATGGCGGGGGCGGGAAGGCGGGGCAAGGTGGGGCGAGGCGGGGCGAGGCGGGGCGAGGCGAGGGGGGCGAGGCGGGGCGGGGCGAGGCGGGGCGAGGCGGGGAGAGGCGGGGCGAGGCGGGGAGAGGCGGGGCGAGGCGAGGCGGGGCGAGGCGGGGCGAGGCGGGGCGAGGCGAGGCGGGGCGAGGCGAGGCGGGGCGAGGCGAGGCGGGGCGAGGCGAGGCGAGGCGAGGCGGGGCGAGGCGGGGCGAGGCGGGGCGAGGCGGGGCGAGGCGGGGCGGGGTGAGGCCAGTGTGGCGGGATGAGACTGGGCGGGGAGAGACAAGACGACCAGAGCCGGGACGGAGGGCGGCACGGTGGGACGGATCCATCCAGAGGGTCGTGGGGAGGGGGGGTGGCCCGGCGTGGCGTCATCTCCAAAGGCCCCTTGCGCCGCCGCTCGCCCCCGCGCGTGTTTGCGCCCGCTCGCCCTCGGCCGTCCGCCGTCCGCCCGGCCATTCGTTGCCTGTCACTCCTCCGAGGCCCGCGGCGGGCGCCGCCACATGAATAATTTGGATGCAAATACGACGCAGCCCATTAAAAGAATGTCCCGTTCGACACACGGCGGTAGCTGCGGGGGCGAGCGCGCCTGCCTAATAGAAACATTTCCCATACTAATTCCACGTGGAAATTTATCACGCATTCACGGAACGTCCAGCTGCGTGGGCGAGGGCCGCGCCGCCAGGAGACGCCATCGACCCGCGTAGGTCGAAGGGCCTCCGCCGCCGACGCCGTCGACGCCGACGCGGGACGACGCCAACGGCGCCGAGCGCACATTTCTCCTTCTGCCTGCTCGTGTACGTTCGTGTGTACCGAGTAATATATGTAGTATACGGAAAGTTATGTAATGCTGCGGAAAATCGATTTCGAGATTTCAACGGAAATACAGGTTTTTGGCCTGGTACCGAAAAAGTGTTGTTTTTTCTTCAAAACATTCGTCTGTTTGTGAACAATACAAGTACATAAACTAGTAGTTTAAAAAAAAATATCCTCTGGTCGATCGGGCCCGACTCGAGGCTGTGCCATTTTGAAAAACATTCCTCAAATTTTCAAAATTTTTTCAAAAAAGGCTTCAATTTTGTTTCTTTAAATTTCTTGTGATAATAGTTTGATATACACTTGTAATTATGACATTGGTCCTATTTCTAATCTTCAACTCAAAAATGTCTGAAATTACAAAAGTTTGATTTTTTTGACGACTTCCTTCAACTACAATATTGAAGATAGCGATTTTTTTTCTTGAAATGAAATTCGTTCTACACTATTAGTTCTTTCATCATCATCATCATCATCATCATCTCTCTCTCTCTCTCTCTCTCTCTCTCTCTCTCTCTCTGTATTATATATATAGTACATTTTCTTTAATTTTAGAACATTTCGAGCAATTTTCAGTAATATACTGGCAATATTAAAAAATGTCAAAAACAAGATTTTCTCAACTGCTCGAAAATCTTTCTTTAAATTGTTGGTAGGGATAGTATGAAATGTACTGTAACAGATGAAATAAACGTCATTTTGCTATACTCTTCTTTTTTCAAAAATTACACAAATGTAACAATGCTATTCAGTAGTACAGATCTCTCTGGGGAAAATTAAAACATCTAAATGACAAATACAAGGCCAGTGGTCACAAGAGAGTCAGTAACGTGGAACTTAACAGCAAAGGATAACCATACGTTAAGAATATGAGAAAGGACGGTACTAAAAAGGGTTTTTGGCTCCAAAACGTAGGGTGATGAGTGGAAAATTAGATATAATATGGATGTAAAAAAACTCTATAATGCACCGAATATTGTGAAAGATATACAAATAAGGAGATTAAGATAGTTAGGCAATATTGAGAAAAGGGATGCTGCAGAAGTAGTAAAATGGATATTTAAAGAAAAACTAGATGGAAGGAGGGTGGGAAGACATCCAGTGCGATGAAGAGAAATGGTTTGAACTGGCAGGATGGCAGAATGTTGTGCGTAAGGCTATGGATCTTAATGGACCATACAGAGTTCAACGGAAGAAGAAACAAAACCAATGTTTTTACTTTGAAATTATTTTTGTTTCAATTTATTTCTGAAATTGTGAAAGAATAATTTAAATATCATCATGGCGAATCCTCATCATTGAAAATTATTAACTATACTTGCTGAGTGCGTGTGATGTGATAAGCAACACACAAACATTCGTAACATTGTGAACAATTACTGCTTCTGAGAAATTTTCAATCATTTTCGGGTAAAAGCATCCTCATTTCCAAACAAGCGCTAGAAAAGCAACAAACACCTCGAAAAGAAAACCAGAATTCTTATGTGTAGTGTCAGTATTCTATGTCTTATGTCGTCACATTGTTTCATGTCCTTGATAAGCACAAGAAATATGATACGAGATCAAATAGAATGAACTTCATTTTTCATGTTGCAATTGTTATACCATCAGAAATTTTTGAGTAGTCTGTTTATAAAAGAACACCTGCCTCTAGTTATTAAAGAAAACAGTGTCGATGATTAATTTACTATGACTGTCCAATTGGCAACGATTAATATATCTACACCTGATTAATTTGATTTATATTATAAACATAAATTACTATAATACCTAAAAACGAGTAATTTGATTTATATTAGAAACAGTACATAAATTTAAAAACAAATGGGGTTTGATGATTTTATTTCGATAATATAAATACTTAACACATAAAAAACAGACATTTGTGTCACACGTAAAAAATCATATTGGTAAGCGAGAATTTTCAATAATTTAAATATAAATTGTTTAAACATTGGTGAAAAACGTTTTTCCAATCACATTTTGGTGCGAATTTCAATTTTTTAAACTGATTAACTTTGTTTTAATTTTTTTACTATCGTCTACATTGTTTAAAAATCTAAAAAAATATATTATAGAATGTTATAAGGCACATTCTAGGGGAAAAATACTTTTCTTTTCAAAGTGATGCAAAAAAACTTCTTACAGATACTGTGACCACACAATATTAGTTCATAGGGAGCATTTCTCATATTAGTGCACCACACATCTGTGTTTACATCATATACTACTACTCCAATATTGTACGTTTTAATTTCAGAATATTAACGCGATTCTTTTAATTTTCACTGCTTTCCTGGAATTTCGCGTTTTATATAAACTGTCAAAGAGCTAACGATTATTGATAATATAAGGGCATATACAAAAAATTCAAACCAATCTAAACTTAGTTTCCATCATTACCTGTAATAATCCAAACATCTATTCACAGCAATTACGAAACTTCAAGCATGAAGGTCGTGGCCTCTACGTCTGAACTTTATTCCCTCATCATTTGAATATCCGACGATCGCATCAGAACCTCACGAATAACAACTCCGAAAACAAAGCGGGTTAGGTTCTCTCTCGTCTCCGCATCGAGTAATTTGTAGCGTTTCTATAGTTTTAGCATAAATTGAGCAATAAATATTTGTTGGAAGAACTAAGTGGACCATAAATACGGCCCCCCCGTGTACGACGCGTCCACCATTAGCTATGGATATTAGAATGCCTTAACTTGTAGACGAGAGTTTCGGAGGCAGCGTCGTTAGCCGCTGACGGGGAGTCGCCCGCCCGTTTGCCGGCTCACCCGCTCACCCGGCGGCGGCGGCGGCGGCGGCGGCGGCGGCGGGGGATGAGTTAAAAGTATGGGCAGTGAGCACGCACGGGCAGGCTGGCTGGCTCGCTCTCTGAAATATTGGAGCGGAGTCGCAAGCCCACGGCGACACAGCGAGCCGGATGAAAAGAGGAAATCAGGAGACAAATGAAGCGCAAGGCGCGCGACGCGGAATACGAATGGGGAAAGGAATGGGACAAGACGGGAGACACAAGGTAGAACTAGATAAAAGGAATGGGAAGGAGCTTGGGAATGAAGGAGAACTAGTCGGGAGAGGATTAGAGATAACGGTTTACGGTAGGAAAAAAATAATTGACGAGCGGAATGAAGATGCGAGGGTGTTTATATTTGCGGTTGTGGGAAGAGCGAAGTGAGAAAAACCTAAAGGAGAAGTCGTGGAAGAGGGAACGGGGTTAAGCAGGAGAATGTAAAGAGAAAAGGACGGGCTTTCAGATCACACTCCGGCCTGTGATTTACCTCACAGGTCCATTCGCTAGTCGCCTGCTTCTCCTCAATAAGTGTATGATGCGAAGGGTGTCATTGCAGTGCCTGTGACCGGGAGGTTGAAGGAGGTCTGGTGTTCGGGTCCCGACTTGGTAGGATCTTTTACTCTAGCTAGATAACTAGGTCGTGCTCAGCTGCTCTCTGCAGAAAAATTCTAGAGGCCAGCTGCTCTGATCGGTAGTTTTCCGTGGTTTCTCCGATCAACACCAGGCGAATGCCGGTGCATTACCCTAACAAACGGGCCAGGGATCGCGCGCGATCTTTCCTTTCATTTCCTTGGCCTGTCCTCTTCCATAAAAACGTACTACAACCACACAAGTCAGGAGATCAGTCAGGAAGTTAGAATTAGTCGCGGCTGTGGTGATGCGCCGCTTTGGTAGGATACCAGGAGATGGAATGTGGAGGTCGGATCTGGATCTGAGGTTTCAGTAAAGGAGAAATACCGTCACTTTCCAGAATATAACATGAACTACACTTGTGGTGCTAGTGATGCGCTTGGACACAAAATAATCTACGTCCAGATATGTACAATTTATTTCAACATCATTTCCTGAAAAAGGAAAACATTCCATTTTGTTCCTGGATAATTTAACTACTCAGAGCCGGCTGTGCTTTAAAAATCAAATTCGACATATTGATTGATTTATTTACTTACTTAGTTACTTGCCTATTTACTTACTTACATATTTAGTTACTTACTTATTTATTTAATTATTTACTTATTTTATTTACCTAATTTAATTATGTATACATTTATATATTTATTTATTAATGTTTCCGTGTGCGACAACTTCAAAGGTTGTTAGTCCCGTAAGTGTAGGTTTTTATCGCGGGAGGTGGCGGTGATATTCCCATGCTGCATTGCGAGTTCCGGCTCAGATCTGAATTGAATTGAATTGAATTTGCCTTATTTTACGTGGCGAGACTCGGGCCATCAGGCCCGCTCTTCCGTGTGACCACACAAATTTCGCTACGCTTCTTTCATCAACTAGCAGAGAAAGGAGGTATTTCTTGGGCGAGAAACAGGCGATTTGAGTTTAGCTCAGAGGCGTCATTTAGGCTTGAGGATCTTTTACATGCAAGTAAATCTACTGACATGGGACAGCCGGCTTTACTTCCCCTCCGAAGGAAGGCGTACGAAGGATTTTTTCACCCTGAAAAATCCACGGCTTCGATCGGGTTTGAACCCGCGAACTTAGGTACAACAGTTCGGTACGCTAACCGTCTCACCATCGCCGCCGACCTGCACGTCGGTTTGCGGTGTTACCCTCAACCAGGCATCTGCCAGGCTCCGCCCCAGCCGCGTCAAGATCTAAGATCACGACTGATATCCCGGCATATGCGACAGCGCAGGGCATGTGAACGTGTGTAAGTAGGGGTAAGGAAAGAGAGATCGCGCAGACAAGGAAAAGGAAGGAAAAATCGCTGGCGGTGAGTGGCCCGTTTGTAGGGGCACAGCTCCGGCATTCGCCTGCAGCTGATCGGAGAACACACGAAAAAAATTAAAATCAATGCCATACTAACTTCATAAGAAATAGTCTGAGCTACAGCTCGCAAACCACCCAATAATGCATAATTAGAATTAGATGATCAACCAGCCAACATCATAGAATATACTCCTATACTAGTACAACAAAAAAAAAATAATAATGCCAAATCAAAAGAAATTAATTCATATCCTAAAGGATAAATTAATCACACCAAAAGAGATAAAAATAATCTAACGATCTGAGCAAACTGCCGCTAGAATTCTCCTCCAGACAGCGGCTGAATTCGACCTAGTACTTATAGTTAGCGTCGAAAATCTTTCCACCGTCTAGACTCGAACCCTAGACCGCCCGGTCAGAGTGCAATGAAATCAATCGATGATCTGAGCCACCTACGCCGGTATCGAATTCGAGAATAGGCCCAATCGGACCTGAACGCACGCGTTTGAGCGAAGGCTACGGGACCTCCACACCGGAGAGGGTTGCTTCGCGGGCGACGCCAGCGCCCCATGCGTGTCCTTTACGACATTCGGAGCGTCTCCCGGATCGACCCGTTCCGCTTCTCGCCGCGCGTTCGTCGACTGTCACGAGCGACTTTTACTGTCAAACCGAGACGTATTCCGAGCGTATATGATGAACGAGGCAAAGAAGGACGAGAACTACCTCAAAATGGAGGTCACGTATTCTAGATTTTGCCACCAACAGCGACCTGTTTTGAATTGTATGAAAAAAAAATTGTGAAGTAAACGTTTTTGTATAAGAATTGGCCTATCTGAATCCATGTAAGGGGTAATGATTTATGCTTTCAATTATGAGTAACGTGAACTAGATTGTTTTAAACACTTGAGAAGTACAAAATTAGAAGCTTCACGATTTGAAATGCATCGAAATGGCACAACATTCTGCTCAGGTGCATGTTTTTAGGCTCAACGATATCGAAATATATGTATAGCATTTGTATCTGATTAAATGAATGCATTTTGTATGTATAGTTAAACACTATTGGTTTTAATTTCACGAGTGGAATAGTCGATTTAAATACCATTAGCCGGGTCTCATTTTTCAATGAGTATTTTCTATTTATTAGTGGGTATAGTTTTGTTATATACATTTTTATGGTAAATGAAAGTGAATATGGGCGTGTGCATGGGGGAGTGTGGCAGATAAGCCTTGCCCGTCTCCCTCAAAAGTTCGAAAAGAGCCCCATTTCCCTACGTAATAAATAATTACTGGTAAATATGTCCAATTCTTTATTTCCCCGTTTTGAAGATGACAATTTGGGGAAGGGACGCTGATTTGCAGGAGAGGCTCGGCAAACCATCTCACAATTTTATAAACGGTTCAAAATCATTTGTATTTTTAATTCCGTCAGCAACATTATGATTATATTCTCTTTCTAGTGTGTTTTATTACGTCCCATTAAAGTATGCCATATATAGAGCCCGAAAGATGAGACATTTATTATACCTAAAACAGGCAGGCAAAACTGAATTTATTTTTACTAAAATGGGGATGCCAAAAGGCATTTATTCTGGCAAAAATTGAAGTGCAAAAAGGCATTTAGAAAATGAAAAATTATATTTAAAAGGAATTGTTGCAAAAAAAATAATAATTAAAATGATTCACATTTTTATTCTAACCAATTTACAATAACCCGACCTGGAGAAAGCACAAAATAATGACTAAAAAAGGCAAAAATAAGGCAAAATACCATAAACAGGCTTCATAAGTTAAAATAACCAAAAAAGGAGGAAATAAAAATCTTTTAAAACAACCCCAGAAGTACAATTCAGAGATAAAATTAGTCATAAAATCGCAAAGTAATGAAAAGCCATTTTGCTAAACTTCCTGCCTCTAGTAATACCTAGGTAAAGTTTAATGGAAAAGGGGGTCGAGATGAGCCCACAAATGTATCTGCCCCTCTCTCTTGTTTTAGTCTGCGAACGCCTATGAACGTGAACAGAGAGCGGCGAAGCGATGGGCAGTAATGTGGAGAAGCCCAGCAGCAGTGGCCAGCTCAGGGGGGGGCGGGGCGGGGCGGGGCGGGGCGGGGCGGGGCAGCGCCCGGAAGAGCGGCCATGCGCCACCGCGCGGCGTAATGAAGTGATAATGAAGGCGCGCGCCACCTGCCGGCTGGGGACGCCTAATAGTTTCGCGCTCGGCCTACCGCTGACACGGGGGGGGGGGGGGGGGAGCGGCGAAACCGCAGCTGCGCCGCCTTCCGCCTCGCCTCGCCTCCCCCCCCCGCACCACCCGGTCTCTATCCGTCTCGCCCCGCCAAGTCTCGCCCCGCCAAGTCTCGCCCCGCCAAGTCTCGCCCCGCCAAGTCTCGCCCCGCCAAGTCTCGCCCCGCCAAGTCTCGCCCCGCCAAGTCTCGCCCCGCCAAGTCTCGCCCCGCCAAGTCTCGCCCCGCCAAGTCTCGCCCCGCCAAGTCTCGCCCCGCCAAGTCTCGCCCCGCCAAGTCTCGCCCCGCCAAGTCTCGCCCTCTGCTTCTCCCACGTCAGAGGATGGAGAGTGGGGTGCGGGGAGTAAGAACGTTCGAAGATGCGAAAACGTTTTCCGGGCTCGTGCCTGCTGCGGTCATTTGTCCCGTTTGAGGAGTGAATGTGATATCCCCGGAGGTGGAGGTGTCCCTCCAAGTTGGAATGTGAGATCCGACGCCCGTGTACTCGTCGGCTGGTGGGAGTTTTCCAATCTCCAGGTATCGCCCCGGTGGGGCACCGCTCCAGCAGGCATACACTCTAAGCTCCCAACCTGTGTCCTGAATGTCTGGTGGTGTAGTGCATGGAAGTGAGGGTTGAGGATAAGACAAGGAAATATCAAGCGAAGTTCGTGGCCCGATTGTTAGGTTACTGCTCCAGTACCCGCCTGGTATTGATCGTAAACACCAATGAAAGCTACTAATCAGAGCTGCCGGTCGCTTGAATTCGAAGTATCTAACTAGTATAAAAAATGCGTCACTATCAGGACTCGAACCCTTGGACCTTCCAGTCAGAGTCGCTACAAAGACAAAGGTCATGCTATCTCTAAGCTAACTCAGTCAGTTGAAAGTACTTCATTTGCGGAGCAACATACTAATATTTCCACGGTGTTACTTACATTTCAAATACTCTGCTGTTTCTGCAGTTTCAAAAAAATGGTCGCTCGCATGAATTCCTATCCTAGTTTGTAGATACTTGGACAACCACAAATGTTGGAAGATGTCTAACGTATTAGTAGGTAGAAAAGAGAAGAACGGACAATGTGAGATTAAGTAGTGATAAGACTTCGAAATTGGCTTTCCGATGCAATTGTCCAAGTACAGTGGTCTTCTCAAAAAAACTTTAGAAAAACGGAACTCTGTACCAACATGTTAGACTCTGAAACATCACTGGTTGGCCCCGAAATGTGATAATTGCTTTCGGTTTTTCCGCGCAAGCATTTCATTATATCATAGAAACACTGTAATATTCTTCGCCATTAATCCATGTACCAAGCATATTTATACAATCCTGAAAGGCATTCTAAAGACCGGACAGTTCAAAAGACGTTTGTTAATAATCAAATCGTTATTATTCTACAAATAATTCACAAAGATAGCGCAAAATACACGAATAGCACGTCGTTCTTAAAATGCCAAATTAAACCTCACGTTAACAAAAACTCTTTTAATTGATTTTCAAGAGAAAAACCATACTCTTGAGAATTAAGACACTCTCCAGAAAAAAACCTAATGAACTTCTTTGACCTCATTGTCGCTTCGCCTTCCCTGACTCCATTGTCCCTCTTTGAAATGCTAACCTCCAATCAGCCTTTCTTAGCAAACTTACCTTCCCCCTTCGTTGCATTATTTTCTTTCTCCGCGCCTCGTTCCCTCGCGTAGGATTTCGCCTCCTCTCTTCCACCCCGGCGTTCGCCCCTTGACCCCGCCCCCGCCCCCGCCGCCCCGCGCTCGGCGCGCGCGTGAAAAATCGTTTCCGGGCGCGGCGCGCGAACCCGCTCCATCAATACGCGCCTAATTGAGGCTCGCGCGGCGGCCGGCGACGGCGGAGGACGAGGGCGGGGGGCATGGACGGGGGCGGAGAATGGTCCGCGGCTGGGCCCGGGGGAGGGAGGCGTGGGGTGGGTGGCGGGTAGAGGGCGTGGGGCGTGGAGCGTGGTGCGTGAGGCGGGGGCGTGGGGCGTGGAGCGGGTGTCCGGTGGCGTGGGTGTGAGCGTGGGCGTGGGGCGGGTGGCCTGGGGCGTAGGGCGTGGGGCATAGGGCGTGGGGCATGGGGCGTGGGGCGTTGGGAATGGGGCATGGGGTGTGTGGCATGGGGCATGGGGGATAGGGCATGGGGTGTGTGGCATGGGGCGTGGGGTATGGGGCGTGATAGTGGGCGTCGGTGTGAGCGTGGGGCGTATGGCATTGGCGTGGGGCGTGGACATGGGGCGGGGTTCGGACGGCGCGTGGGTGTAGGCGGGAGATGGCTTGGTCTGGGGCGGTGTTGAGGTGTCTAACTGAGGCCCTTAGAAAACAGACTGCAAAGACAGCGCTCACGCGTTCAACGTCAGTTTAAGAAGCCTACGAGATTAAGGTGACCATCGTTTTAAAACAAGAAAATCGGACGTTTAGTAGTAAAATTAACAACAACAACAACAACAACAACAACAACAATAATAATAATAATAATAATAATAATAATAATAATAATAATACCTACTCAATGGGCATAATAAAATGAAGTCATACAGATCTTTAAGCAACGTATAAACATGTGAAAACCCAGGTGACCCATTATTGTTTATAATCTTTATACATCTGTTGTTGAAAGGATCAAGCTTCTAAAAAAGTAGGACGAGGCATTACAATCATAACCAACAGCATTCCCAACCAAATATAACGCGGAAGTACTCCATAGAGTGGAGAGAAACAGCCTTACTTAAGAGTAGTTCAAGGGCTGATTTCAGTCTCACCACCTTCAATCTTGCAAATGCTCAATTTCAACCAGATCACACGAGCTATGAAAGCGTAATGCAGTAGTAGTGCAGAAGAGTTACGAGAAATACAATGAATTAACTGACCAAAACATAGATTTTAAAGCATCTAACAGATGGTTGACATGTGGTTTACTGTTCCCAGAAACAGAAGGTTTAATGATAGCCATTCAAGACATATAATAGAAGATACCTTCGCAGTAAGTGATAAATGGAGAACGTGCGATAGCGTGAAAGCATACATCATATCCATGCCGGTTGAAGAAGTGAGGTGGCTTCCACACCTATAAAATATTAGACACGATAACACGTGTAAAATAATACAAGGACTATTAGCAACAAAATACATATTTGAGTCGCATAATATCTCAAAATACAAATATAATCCTTCTAAACTCATGGAAAATGAGGAATGGAAGCTATTCTGGGTCAGAAGCATCAATACAGACATTTGAATTTCTAACAAATGTCGGATATAACAGTCTTAAACGAGCTCAAAAACCCCATCGATTTTGTACACCTGAACAACAACAATCTAGATTTACTAGATGGTAACTCAGCTATTGGAAAAAAAGGATGTGATAGTAATAGTTAACAATTTTTAAAAATAGTTTATGAAGCACACGAATCGACCATTGAAAACGTAGAAAATAAATTCAGTATTTACAAATTATAACTACGAATAATTGAAAATGATGAACACGAAATATAACCCTATTTATTGTGATCCGTAGCGTTTCTCAACCACTTACTCCTTAGAGGTTTCTCTTTAGGAAATGAAAGTGCTGACAGGTATGAGAAAATAATGGGAAGTTGAAAATCACGAGGACAAATATACCATATTATACTATTTTTTCAAAATTACTTACCAGAACCACTTTATTCCCTACACTAAATCTCTGAAACTCATTGCCAGCCATGTTCATATATTTGATCTCGTCAAATAAACAATTGTTTATCCAACATTCTTGTCATGGTAACTAATTTCTTCGCAGACTACCTGCAAAATCTTAAGCACGCAAAGTCACAATACTACACATTTTCGTTAATACTTAGAAACATTGGACAAAATGTTGTAATACAAATGACTCGTATTTAGAGAACATTTCAATTACGCGAACATTTTGATTTACGAAAATGTCTCATTTTCGTTGAACTTTCTGAATTTTCTAAAATTGCAAAAGTTAGAAAAGTAGTGAGAAAGTAATTATTGTAGTAGCATCACCACTTTCTTGAGTTGGTTGCCGTTGGACTTTGCAGATGTAGATTAATCCCAGATGACTAAATATGACTCCCATTATCAAGTAGGAAACAAATTCATTCACAATGCCCGGTAACACTCCACAAGATCAATAATGAAAGAATGTACAACAAATGTGATATGAGTCGAGTTCACACTACGAACCTTATTTTGAGATATTGCTATTAGAATCGGCAAAATCAACATCGTTTTCTTGAAAGTAGAAGATAGAGGAATTGTGATAGATAAACGAAATTGAAACATTGTCAACATGCTTGCATATACGAGCAATATAATATCCTGATTGCAATTGTATGTGTGACAATAGCATGAATTTAAAAGTAATTATTATTGGTTAAAATGTATTTATTTCCAAGAGAGATATTTAATTATTTTATTTAATATTCAGTTAAACGTGTATTACCCATATCAAGCAGTTAAAGATAAATAAAGTTAAAATTTATCAGCTGTTGCTGTAAACCTATATTTGAATACAACTGTTATACGTATTTACATTTTTTGACAAATTTATTCGGATAATTCGAAGTTGACTTAGGCGAATATCCACGGCTAACATGAAATACTACTACAATAATTTTAAAATATAATTTTCTGTATTTAAATTAATGTGAACAAATGAATTTGTAACATTCAACTCGAATATATTCATTATAGGTATATACACATTTATACGTGAACTTTTAAGAAAACAGTGCAGCTCTCAAGTTGGTTGAAAACTCCCGAAAAATTTGAATGTTTTCAATTTTCGAAAAATCAGGGTCTTCTTACATCTACAATTATGAAGATACATTTTTTCTTAATGAAATGTGTTCGTCAAAAACATCTTCAAATAAGGTCACGTTGAATTTTTCGAAAATGTGAGTATTTTTCGAGTAATTGGACGTATATTTCATTTAAAGTTTTGAATAAAAAATAGATTACTAGAAACTATTTGATTTTGACACCAAATGTTCTACGATTTCAAATGAGTTTTACAAAATAATATGACAGATGTGTTAATTCGGAGAGAAATTGTGGTATAAATAGTATTATATAACCATTACTTAGGGTGAAAAAGTAAGTTCTGTTTTAGCACCGCTAGTTTTCGGAACAATTCTGGCGAATTTAATTTCGAAAGTTGCTCTATACATATCGAGAAATGATAGAGGTGAACTTATAAGATAAGATGAGTTTAACGGCAATTAAGAGCAAATCGGTCTTAACTTCACTGTCCTACGTTTCAACACCCTTCAATGCCATTCACCTCATTTAACTGCACGACACAAATTGCCTAATTTTTAACTTACTTTGAGATTATAAAGTTGCTTTCTTCATTGGTAATAAACTAATTCTAACATATTTCCAAGACTAGAATATTGCGAGGAATAGTTTTCAAAATTGTTGCCGGCAAAATGTTCCACTCTCAGAGTTTGTTTACGAACAAAAATTCCCCTACATCTGATCTCTACTTTTAAACATCGTATATAAATAGATGTAACATTTAACATTAATATGTTAAATTTAATACATCAGATTAATGAGATAATTAAGAAACACATTTTTGAAAACCTACGACGTTATCATTATCTTATGAGTTTTATTATTTTGAAACAAGTACCTGCAAAAGTTGTTAGTTGCTTCAGAAGAGAATATATCACAAAAATTAGAATGTAGCTTGGATTCTATATAATTAATGCATTTATTCACATCTTATTCATGGAGATAAGCGTGTAAAACTCCCTTGAAGATTTAATTCTATCTGATGAGATGGAAGACGGGAAATAAACAGAGACTACTTTATTGCTCGTGGTCAGGTGTCTGCTCAAGTAACGTGGAATTCTCAGAGCTGGCCATGTCCCTCCAAGGAGGCCCCAATGCTAACTCCGAAGACCAAAGCAATATATTATTTTACCCAATATGCAGTGTGATTTTTGTGGCAGCTCTTCGATTTAGTCCTACAAAAACCTTTTTTTTTTTTGCACTGATTCACGGAACTGTCAGGTTTATCCGCCGCTAATCAGAATCCACCGGGTGGGGGAGGAAGAGAAATATCCTCCTTGAAAGTCGCGGCCGCCCTTCTCCGTCCCATGGGCGGAGATCGGACGCAAGACGTTTACTGCGGCGTTAAAGGACTCCATGGAGTCAGTCCCTCGAGTGGGGGAGGGCGGGGGGGGGTGCGAGAAAATTTACGAGGGAAAACCGTGGGAGAAAAAACGAACCGGGGCCATAATGTATAAATATTCAAACGCCCTCCGCTTAAGCCCCGATCATTAAATCCTTCGGCGCCGTTGTGCGCTCCATTAGCGCCCCCACCCCCACTCCACCCCCACCCCCACCCCCACTCCCAACCCCTCCCACCGCGGCATCGTCCCACAGCGTTCTGTCTTCCGGCCGGTCCTCGCCCCTCCCGCATCGGCCACTCTTGAACACATCTCCTGAAGCAAATAGTGCAGTCGATGGACAGCCAAAACTGGGTCCACCTCACAAAACATGAGGTAGAAGATTTCATTTTTTTTAGTTTGTTTATAGTTTTATTGAAAACTCAAAGTTTTCGAAATTCGGGGCAAGTTTCGGTAGCCAAAAAAGAACAACAAACAAACAAACATAATTTTCACATAATTTTCATATTTCAGCGTTTTTTGTGTTTAGCGTAATAACTTTTTAAGGGTTGATCTTGGTGCAAAAATAGTTCTGTACAATTTTAAAGGTCTTAGAATTCTCTAAAAGTTTGCTTTATAATTTTTTTTCCCATGCAGGCGCATAGTAACAGAACCAAAAGATTTAAAATTTTCACCCAATTTTCCTTTTTGCATGGCCAAATGATTTATCGACTGCACTAAAAGTCTAAATCTGAACAACTTCATACATTATCCGTATAATGGTACCGAATACAAGGACGTCCCAGAAGACTTGACCATAATGTGAACCTAAAACGATTGTACTACATGAAGACGGCACACACGTTTGCTCTACATGAAGACAACAGACTACTTAGGCTAGCAAGCAAGGATGTAGGAGTAAAGTATATTGGAAATATTTACGTTTTTCATAAACGTGTAACTAAAAGCATGGTTAATAGTGGATCTAACCTCCTTCAATTTAATAGATAAAACCTCATTACATGCTAATTTACATTGTTTTAACAAACGACTGGTAGTTGAAAGTGATATTATAATGCTTTATAATTATTATATTCTACTTTGATTCAGTAGTCTGTTCTTAATATTATTTCATTACACCATTTACTTGATACATAATTTGATTCAATGTCTTATCGTTATCCTTTCAGAAAAAATACCAAATACAATTATATCGCACGAAACCCTAACATGTTTTAACTGCCCTTGTATAACTTCAGCAAGTATTCAAAATCACTAATCTTAGACCTGTTGTAATTTCGTACTGGAATACCATGTAGCAATGCATTCAAACAAGTAGTATTTTTGGCAGGGGAGGGTCAAACCTTCTCTATGGTCAAACCTCCTGAGGTTCCCTTATTTTTCGTTTTCTTAGAATTTATATTCACTAGTAACAGTTATCTATCCTTCAGAAAGGTGTGAAGGATTTTAAAGTGAATATCACTTATATTTCCTTCCATTTATTTTTTAAGTAAAGAGCACAGTAGACATCGCTACCTATAGCCCCCATTTCAATGTCACTCTTCTCGGTTTTAATGCAAGTTTGAGAGTGAATACCATTCTCTCCCTATCATTTTTTTTTTGGGGGGGGGGATTGCCAATTTTATCCTTCCGCCCTCCCTGACCTCGGTTTCTTCCAGATGACAACCAACGTGCTCTGCGTCGCCCGCCGTCCCCGCCGCCCGCCCCGCTCCGAACCCCTCTACCCCCTCCCCCACCCAAGGGCGTCTTCGTCTCGAGGATTTCTTCCTCTGCATTGGAAATCGACACTGCTCTCCCCTCCCCCCCCCCCACGCAGCGGCGGCAGCGCGTGCACCTTCGGGGCCGCATATATATACACGTACCTAGGTCCCAGCCCCCCACGTGCACAGCCACCACCTTGCATGATTTGTGGTTATTGCTTCGGAGGCGCATATGTTAAAAAGTTGACACGGAAATACATCATCCCCGCGCCCCCTCCCCGGCCGCGCTCCCCCCTCCCCCATCCCCACCCCGCCCCGCCGCTCCGCTCCACGCGGGCGCCCAGCGCGCCGTCTGCGCCGCCGCCGCCGCCGCCGCCGCCGCCGCCGCCGCCGCGTCCCGCTCTGTCTCCGCCGCCTTCGCCGCCTCCGCCGCCGCCCGTCGCCGACACTCGCGCCGGAAATATACGCAATATTTGTGACGTCTGCCGGATGATTTATTGTTTTGACTTAGTTTCTGCGTTACGTGTAATTTCGGGCGGCGCGGCGCTGCGCGGCGCGTCGCGTTTATCTGCGTTGCGGGGATGCGTCCGGTGTCCAGCGGAAATGACGGCGGCGCGTGAGGTTGCGACCGCTGCGTGGCTGAGGTCGATGTGTCTCCCGGCGACGACTTCGCCGCTAGGGTCGTGGATGCCCAAATTTTCGCCCTGACCCGAAACGCATCTCTCATTAATGAACTTCAATAACATATCTCGCTCGATTTAAATTCTTCGATTACTATTAATTTAAATTCGTGGCCACTAATATTTTAAAAAAACAACAACAACCTTATCACATATTAACTCTGAATTGGGGTTGATAAGTCCAAGACTACAATCACTTAACTATAACAACGAAAAACGGGTAATATGTAAACGAGTCCTACCTGCAGTCATAACTCTGCTAATCCCTAGGGCATTAGTATCTAATGTATCACTTAAGAAAAAGTTAAGGAGTTCCGTACAAACAAAAGCAAATTTCTGTATTGTGCAAAAAGTATGAACGTCCAAAAAAACAACAGTTTCTTATGAGCTTGGCGTGATCTAACTAGTTTTGTTTCCGAACAGGATTGTAGAATCGCTTTTAAAATCTACATGCAGCCTAGTGCACCGGCGCTGTCCGCCTGGACAAGCGATACTACTTCGAGAAGAGAAGTGGGTGTAGCTCAATGTCCCTTGCTGCTGCGCGCAGGCGAGACATTTCGTGCATCAGATACACCGCCCGGAGGGGAAAAAATGTCCTGAAAGACGTATCTAATCGTAAACGCCGTTGTGAATCTCCAGTCAACGACGGTAATTTATGGCCGCCATTAACCGGCGATTATGGTAATCAGCGGCGCCGTGTCGCGACGCCTCGTCGCGGTCGTAACCCAAAAATTCGAAAATTCCGTGTGTGAAGGGCGGCGCGGCGGTTTGCGCCGAGGGTAACCCGCGTGGGCGAGGCGACGCGCTCCCGCGTGGCCCGGAGGGTGAGGCGGTGAGATGTGGACGCGAAGCCCGCCTGCCACCTGCCGCCCGCCGCCCCCTCCCCCCCGTCCGCGTCCTAACCGTCTTCACCGTCCCGTCATGGTGGCGGACCCCATCCCCCCCCCCCCATTCCGGCAGGTCCCAGCTTTCGTAGGAGCGACGATCTTTATTACCTGCGTGAAACGTATATTAAACCAATCCCATATATTGTTTCCGTAAGCTAATGACCTTCGAATCGTTGTATGCACATAAATATACCAATAACGAGTAACAATAACAAAGGAATACGTCATGTTTGCCACATATCTCCCTTACCCCCCCCCCAGGCGTGAGATTTAAACTAGGCCTAGGCATGGGGGCACCGTTAAGTGGCCGGCACATTTGAAGACAATTACGTTTTTGGCAATTTGGGTCGGTTTTCCGACCTAACGTCCTCCATTCCTCGGTCTAGTTCAATTCCCACACTTGGAGGGGGGTAAGAGAGACATGTATTCCTTTCACCGTAACTAAGAAACTGCGCCTGCCAGAGCTCTTCTTGAGAGAGAGATTATTTTAAAGAAGTACAACTCGAATTTTGCCCCGACCGTGAATCCAGTCCAGGATCGCATCTCGGGAAGCTATGAAGAAAATTATAATGAAATAAATAGCATCAAAGTAGAAAAAATGTTCTCAATGACTAATTTTCATTAATTACACATACATTACTTCTATTCTTTACGGGATTGTGGTTACATTTTTGCAGCACACTGCAAAAAGCTACAGAAAAACTGAAGTAGAACTATAATCTAATACTCGTCTAACTTTCCGTGGCAATATTTTCTGCGTAATTATGTGTGTATTAATGTGAAATGGAACCAGATGACCTGGCCAAGGGAACATACTTGAACCATAAATACTACCGCATGCAAATAGAATTCTTCTACGTCTCGTACACCCACGCCTGTCTTACCCTCGTCGCCTTACTTTCCTCTCTCGCTCACGCCACTTTCCCCAGAGCCCCGCCCATCTTTGTATCGTCACCGTCGCGCCATCTGCTGGCACCCCCGCCCCCTCCAGGGCAGGCGCGCGTTCTCTACGGCTGTAACGTCACGCAGAGAATCAGTCGCCCATTCCTACCACGGTTTAACCCACTCGGACACGCCGCAGCTGTTCATTTGAATCTGAGTTTTGTGTCGCAACTCACGGCAACATTCACTTCTCGGAAACGGCTTTAAAACACACGTTTTATTTATGAAGGTTATTGTAAATGAATGCAGTTCAGCCGAGATGACTGAAATGTGTCTCGAGTGCACACTCCGGAATGATGGACAGAACACCCTCGCCCGTGGATAGAGCGACAACCAAATCTCTATTGTGTCAAATTTATTAAATTCCTGAAAGAAATCGACCTGTACAGTCAAATGAAAAGTATTTATGAAATAGTATGTAGGGTACAATTCTACGGATAGTGCAATCAAGAATTAAGTTTAACGTGTGATTAATGAAAAAATACCATTTAAAACTAATAATGCAATGTAAGTATAAAGGGTTTGTAAATGTATTTAGAATGAGGTCGCTGATAACACAAATGGTTGATGCGATCTAAAATAAACATTTTATCTATCTATTGTGTCGTATGCTGAATTACTGCTCTGATCTAAACTATTCCCGAGAAATCCTTTGTTGTTAATGTTTTTTAGGTATTGATCACAATTGTGACAAACTGTGATTGATGCGTCATCAAAGATAACTATTTTACATAAATTATTATTACTTTATAACCTTATTAACGGTCACACCATACTCAGTTGAATTCAAGTTAATTCTAAGATAATCACGTCGTTTAAGGTTAAGGTTAAGGTTAAACAAACAAGGGAAAACAATGAACGAAATATAACAAGTTTCATAGTTTTGGTTGAAGAAATAGTGCATCGGTGTGTTCTGAAAAAGAGTATTGTTTCATTTGTCATTGTGAAAGACTGGTTCTCGCGAGTGAAAGGTGCGTTCTGTCTTTGCTCGCCATTCATAAAGCTTCCTGCAAACATTTGATCAAGATACCATTGCGTTTCACTGGCCAGTAACTTTGGTTCTCCTGACAAAGAATTGAAAACGACAGTTCGCTTCAGGTACTTCAGGATTTCTTCTGTTTTGTTGTTCAATGTTTATAGAGAACATACATACTAACGCACTTGCCTGCTAATGCTCTGAACCAAGCTTAGAAATCCAGGATTCGTCTTCTGCGACGAGGTCAGAAACGCGTCTAGAGATGCTTTTGACTAGACTAACCGCCATTTCTCTGCTACATTTAACGCTGATGTACTGTATCTTTTTGTCCTAACGCAAAACGTCCATCGGACTGAAAGTTTTCTGATTCGAAGAGAATCGCGAACGACGTCTCGACGATGTTTCAATATGTAATTCTTCCTGTTGGTCCTTTAAGACCACACTATTAATTTTGCGACACTTTTTTTTTTCACAGTAGCGATTGTTATCTCAGTTACCGTGATCGTCTGTCGCACTCACACATTCTTACCGCAGGCGCGGATCCACGGGGAGGGAAAAGAGGGAAATCTCCCTCTCCAAAATTTTTCAGTAACCGTTAATTTTAACTTGTTACGAAACTTTCAAGCAAAAATATTTTCGGATAATCATTAAAACAAGTAAAATCGTATCGCAGCATGAGCTGATGGTAGCTTGCTACATTTCACAGAATATGTAATATGACATATTCGACCAAAACATTTTGAATTTCTCCTCCCAAAATTTGTCTCTGGATTCGCCCCTATTACCGTCATTGACAGTTATCTCTAATAAATTGTCCGGAGCTAAGAGGTGCCGTACTGGAAATACGAAAGTCCCAAAACATATATTGCAGATGTACAGAGAATTAAACTCGTTTAATCTTTTAAAAGCTTAACAAATAATACCCTTTTCCCAACTTTGCTAAATGCCTTAATGCTTAACGAAAAGAATTTTCTCAGCAGCATTAGTAAGCCAAACATGTCTTTTACAACTAGCTTGCGAAGAACTCTTTTCTCGCCCATATTTGTCACATTTCTCACAAACGATATCATCGAGTCTAACACAATTTCACAACTTTCGTATCTATTCAAATTTCGAAACTATCAACACATCAGCACTAAAATGTAAACATTAATAAATATTGGACATGTAAATGTTGAAAAATACCGTATCACGTAAAAAGCTGACAAATTAAATTTCATTTTATTACTAGTGTTCAAAGCGCGCAGAAACTAAAAGAAAACTACAATCGCAAATAACGTAAATTGCATATGTTAATTCCCAGAAAATTTCCATGAAATTGAGAAGAAGAAAAAAATACTAATTCCCCACGCGCACAGAAATTGGAAGACGTCAAGGCGTCCCTTGATGCTTCTAAGTGTGATTCTCACAGTACTGCCTCCGGTCAAGAGAGAGGGCACTACTGTTTTGTTGTTAGACGCAGGGAATTCAGGAAAATCAGAAAAGAAATCCAGAAACACAATACATTCTGACTAAAAATACAAATACTATTTGATTGTGTTATTCCGCATATTTGCGCACTACGCTGAATTTTCATTCTCTGTGCGTCACTGCTTATGACACAGGTGATTCCTTGAGACAGCAAGACTCCGAATACGAGGCAGCCCGCCCTTAAATATGTGCTGCTTACGTGTTGCATCAAGAAACCGCAACTTTTTTGGTAGTTTTGGTATGTAAAGAATTTTTATTGTGTATATACTATATTAAGTAATTGCAATATTCGCGAAGACTGTTTTTGTTAAAATATTCAATTTATTAGTGTTATATGAGAGTATTTCTTGTTGTTCTTGAGAATCTGTGTGCTACAGTTTTGAAACGAACATTGCGTTTGGTGTTTTCATCAGCATTTTTTCTGTTGCAGGCCACTAGCTTGTAGCTAAGAGAAAAAAATTACCAAAAAGAACCAAATTGTTTTTAAATTAGTGTGAAATTCATATAATTCATATTAGTACGTGAATTTACTACTCAAAATACGATTTTGCCTAAAAGAATACATAATTTTAGTGTGCAGTCGTTTAAATGGCATTTGGCAGTTACCCACCCCAAGACATGAAAGCCAAAAGTTTTGGAAACTCGATTTATTTGTAAGCGTACGCTACGCACATGTGGCCGCAGGCAGTTCAATATTTTCGAGTAGTTTGTTTCTCAATTTTATATATCGCATCAGATTATTTGCGAGTCTACCATTGAACATAGTTCTGAAGCTTCCTTCGAATTCTACCCACGACGCAGGTCTAGAGAATCGTTTTAAAGCAGGTGTCGGTTTAAAGTCGGCGCCCCTTGATGCGCCTATGTGTGATTCTCACTTTCTCCGCGGTGTCGCTGCCAGTTAACTACAATACGTTCGAACTATTTGGATGAACACAAGACCTCGTTAGGACGGAATATTAACGGAAAGATTTAATTGCATCAGCCAAAATTGTTTGAGATACCTCAAGCACATCAGTACCACTGTGAGATTTTATGCCATTTGAAAGTTCAGTCGCTTTCAGTCGAGTTCAGCCGCTGTCTGGAGGAGAATTCTAGCGGCCTGCTGCTCTGATCGGTAGTTTTCCGTGCTTTGTCTGCTCAACATCAGGCCAATGTTCTAGCAGTACCGTAACAAAGAACTATTTGGATGAACATAAGACCTCGTTAGGACGGAATATTAACGGAAAGATTTAATTGCATCAGCCAAAATTGTTTGAGATACCTCAAGCACATCAGTACCACTGTGAGATTTTATGCCATTTGAAAGTTCAGTCGCTTTCAGTCGAGTTCAGCCGCTGTCTGGAGGAGAATTCTAGCGGCCTGCTGCTCTGATCGGTAGTTTTCCGTGCTTTGTCTGCTCAACATCAGGCCAATGTTCTAGCAGTACCGTAACAAAGAACTATTTGGATGAACATAAGACCTCGTTAGGACGGAATATTAACGGAAAGATTTAATTGCATCAGCCAAAATTGTTTGAGATACCTCAAGCACATCAGTACCACTGTGAGATTTTATGCCATTTGAAAGTTCAGTCGCTTTCAGTCGAGTTCAGCCGCTGTCTGGAGGAGAATTCTAGCGGCCTGCTGCTCTGATCGGTAGTTTTCCGTGCTTTGTCTGCTCAACATCAGGCCAATGTTCTAGCAGTACCGTAACAAAGAACTATTTGGATGAACATAAGACCTCGTTAGGACGGAATATTAACGGAAAGATTTAATTGCATCAGCCAAAATTGTTTGAGATACCTCAAGCACATCAGTACCACTGTGAGATTTTATGCCATTTGAAAGTTCAGTCGCTTTCAGTCGAGTTCAGCCGCTGTCTGGAGGAGAATTCTAGCGGCCTGCTGCTCTGATCGGTAGTTTTCCGTGCTTTGTCTGCTCAACATCAGGCCAATGTTCTAGCAGTACCGTAACAAAGAACTATTTGGATGAACATAAGACCTCGTTAGGACGGAATATTAACGGAAAGATTTAATTGCATCAGCCAAAATTGTTTGAGATACCTCAAGCACATCAGTACCACTGTGAGATTTTACGCCATTTGAAAATTCAGTCACTTTCAGTCGACTTCAGCCGCTGTCTGGAGGAGAATTCTAGCGGCCTGCTGCTCTGATCGGTAGTTTTCCGTGCTCTCTCTGCTCAACATCAGGCCAATGTTGTAGCAGTACCGTAACAAAGAAAGACACGGGCCAGGCGTGATATCTCTTTCCCTTTCCTTGTCCTATCGTCGCCCACTTAGACGTGCACGTACTACACTACCAAATGTACCGGGTGATCGATCGGGAGATTAGAGCTCGCCCCGGCTGGGACGGCGCCGCGCTGGTGAGCGATACCAAGTTCGATTCGATTCGATTCAATTCGATTCGATTCGATTCAATTCGATTCAATTCAATTTGATTCAATTCAATTCGATTTAATTCAATTCGATTCAATTCAATTCAATTCAATTCGATTCAATTCAATTCGATTCAATTCAATTCGATTCAATTCAATTCGATTCAATTCAAGTTGTGTAAAAAGTCCCGAAGGTGGAGTGTAGGTCGGCGCCGGATCTCGCCGTCCAGCGGGGGAAGGACATCGCCACCTCCCGCCACAAAACATGCACTACGCTTACGGGACTAACGACCTTTGGAGTTGAGGCGCCCCGAAGGACTGATCAATCCACCGTGATCGAAAACTTGCAGGGGGATAGGGATGGGCTCTGAACAGCTAAACTGTTATTTCTTAACGGTTAACGTTTCGTGTTTCACGAAATAACAGTATTTGTTTATCCTGTTATTGGCTGTTATCGGTTGAAATGCATAGCACTGCAATGTATTGGGCCAAATCCGAACTACTACAAGCTTTCGCTGCAACCATTTTGTACGAGAACAATTTCATTGCAGTTAACCAATCGAGATTAGCAAGT
The DNA here is from genome assembly GCA_038098605.1 of Gryllus longicercus. Classification (NCBI taxonomy): domain Eukaryota; kingdom Metazoa; phylum Arthropoda; class Insecta; order Orthoptera; family Gryllidae; genus Gryllus; species Gryllus longicercus. Next base: position 179,535 of record JAZDUA010001080.1, read on the forward strand.
GCTCAAATTATAGATTCATTAATAAATAAATCATCATTATTACACATCATGTGCCACAATATTTTATTATATTATTATTATTATTATTATTATTATTATTATTATTATTATTATTATTATTATTAGTTTCCGTGGTTTCTCTGATCCGTACCAGGCGAATCCGGAGCAGTACTCTAACAAACGGGCCACTTATTTTTCAACAGTTATTAATAACAGTTATTACAAGTTGACTGTTATTCCGATACCAGAAAAGCTGTTAAGCCCGTCTCTAGTTGAGGGGCAAGTAAGCGAAGTACTCCGGGGTCCATCGGGTGCGGCTGTTTCGGGGTGCGCGTCGCGCCCGCCTGCGGCCGTCCGCCGCTCGCCACCCCGCGCGGGCGGCGCTCGTTACGATGGCGCGTGCGATAGCGAAGCAGCGGCCGCGACAGGCGCAGTTCAATCGCCGCAGTCCTTTGTTCGAGCCCCACCCGCGCTTGCCCCAGAGGCCACGCGCGCTCGCCCCCTCGCGTCGCGCTGCCGTGCGTCGCGCTAATAAACAGATCCCAATCGGAGCCGGCGTTCCGGGCGGCGGCGAAAACTTCTAATAATTGGTTCGAGCCTGGCGGGCTAGGCGAGCCCGGCAACAGCAGAAGGCGGTGGGAGTGGGCGCGCGATCACGATGACCTCTTGGAAAGAGAGAGGAACCTGCCTGGGGGAAGCAGCTGATGCCACTGCAGTGCCTCTGACCGGGAGGTTCCTCTCAGAACAGTGGCAGGATTGTCGACGCTAGCTAGACGGTTGGTGGAGGAAAATTATAATGGATGCTCGGATCGGTCGTTTTCCGTGGTTCCTCCGATCAGTACTAGGCGAATGCCGGAGTAGTACCCTAACAAACGGGCCACGGGCGGCGTGCGATCTTCCCTCCACTTTCTCCTTTCCGCACCCCTTACTTGCACACATTTAAACTAACATTCACTACACATGTCGGGGGACCAATTGGAAGCTTATATTGATACCTGTATCAGGAAAATTTCCGCTAGCCGACGTACGTCGACGCCGGATCTCGCCATCCCGCGGGGGAAGATCACCGCCACATGCCGCGATGAAAGCATGCACAACACTTACGGGACGAATTTCCTTAGCAGTTGACGCGCATGGAATTACCAATCAATCAATCAATCTTGGAGAGAGGATTTGAATATAATTGCAACCATAACAAAACCATTGTACAATTTAGTCGTTTAGATTCTTTTTGATTTAATTTTTATCTGAATAAACTTTACGGATAGGTGACGCTTGAAGTACGAAGTCTTAGCGGTGTAACTCTTGAACTCGTGCCCTGTGCTTCTTCGCCTTTTGGTTTAAATGTCTGGTCATTTAAGGACGGTCTTTTAAAGTTCTTACCATTACAAATTTCGCCCTCTGCATTTTTTACTGTCTCACTGTATTATGTAGTATGTCTTCCTACATTAGACAAAATTAGTCTCGCTAAATATAAGAAACCTTTATTTATTAAATAGCTTCTGAATATCTAGAAGCTGGAGTTCCCAACTCGGTTGGTATCGACCATCAAGGGGACAATGAAATTTTGAGAGTGTCAATAATGATCATCGATAGCCCAATAAGAACTGGCGAATAATCAGTATCAAGATGCTATGGATTACAACAAAGCATTAATGAGATGAATAAATAAAATTTTTTTAGATAAAGCAACAAAACGAGCGATAATAAATTACAAATTCGCTTGACTTCTTTCGTAGCTTAATTGGTGCTAGGCTTGGCTAGGCTGGCGCAGCTGAAGCACCTCTCCAGGGCCTCAGTGAAGAACCCCGCAGACAAAGTTAGGAAAATAATTAGAGTAGCTTTCATTGATTATTTTCTTCACCACACACCACGCATTCTTAAGACAATTTGAAGTAAAATTCTTAATTTTACGTTTAGTAACCGCAGATAGGGACCCAATTTGACTTTCTACACCGGGTCTCCGAGAACCTAGTGATCCCACTGTGTAGGGTGTCTAGAAAATTCAAAAAATTATAACAGCATATTCACAACATTTACTCTATTGCGCAAAAAATATTCTACACACTGCAGTCATGTTATGTCGAGCTCTTGAAAAACGCTCTATACTTAATAACCACTGAACAGCAATAAACGCAGATACTCAGAAGCGGTAACTGATTATTGAAAATCTGTAATATCCGAAAATATTGGGGTGCAAAATATTTATCTTTAATTGATGTTAATTTCTTTCTATTATGATTATCTATGCTATTTATTACAGAAAAATGTAAGGACGTCTGTAAAGGGATTGATGAAAACAATCCTTTTAAAAGATGCAAGTCGATGCAAGAAAAACGTTGGGAATACTTTATTTATAGGCTAGCGTTTTAGCTTTTCCATGTCCATGGGTCCCGGTTCGATTCCCAACAAGAGCTAGAGGAGTTCGTACTTACCGTAATAAAGTGTAGATGCAGCATTAGAAAAGCGTTTAGGGAACTGTTGGTTCTGTATGACGTTATTTGTGCTGTGAAGCTAAAGAACACAATTCAGTGTAGAGTAAAAATATCTATATTTCCAAAATTAAATTATATTATGTTTGTATTTTGCCGGAACATTATTTTTTGTAATATTGATTTTCACTTGTTCATAATAACGTTTATTGCCGGAATTATGTTGGTTTGCCTGTGGCTGTAAGGTATTGTAGTAATATTGTATTATTTCCTTCCATATTTTAATTATTTTGATATTTACAGTGATTGTAAAAATAATAGACTTGAGTGTTTAAATAAAACTGGTTAATATTTCTTATCCTGTACATTATAACTCTGTTTATGACAATAAATTTTCCAAATCGTTGCTAAACAGCTAAATAGTTCAATTACTTTCCATTTAAATATAAATATATTAGTTCTTGGTAACTTCACTAGTTATATTAATTTTATTTATACAAGTAAAGGAAGCCATTATATGTTTAATAAAAATATATCTAAACATTTAGACGCGGAGTCGAAATTAAATTGTCCCTGAACAATAAAGTGACTCTAGTTGATATGAATAACCTGATCAGAATTATAATTCTGAGCAAACAGTTTTCTCCATTCTCACAATAATACAGTACGTTCAATACACCAACAGACTCTGCATTCTCCTTAAATAAAAACTCTCTTAAGCACCGTTTTTCTTACTTTTAATTCAACTGCGCGTTTCATGAATTTTGCCTATGTCACTCGCAGTTTCCATAGCGCATCATTTGCAGTCATATACTCATCCACCACCATTTTAGGCGACGTCAATGTGGCCCCATCCATCTTGAAGCCGTATCAGCCTCCCCGGGCAGCGAACCTGGTGGTGGCTGCGCGCACTCGAAGGCGGCTCTCCGTGAATCATTAGGACCTCGGCCATTGATCACGCGCGGGCTAACAATGGCTTAGCGTAAGGGCAGAAACAAACTTTACTTATAACGACTCGGTCTGCTTATGGAAACAGGCTGTATACATTTAAAAGGCTTTACTGTTGTGAATCAATTGTTCTTATGAATTATTCATGCGAGCTTTTTGCTTCTTGTACGTGAAGATATATCTTGCGCGCGCATCAGCGCAATTAAGCCGGGGCGAAGAGGGAAAGGGTGGAGCTCCGCGGAGGGGGTGAGGAGGAGGAGGGGGGGGTGCGTTTGAAGGTGGTGGTGGTGGCGGCGGCGCGACTGCCGCCCCTGCCACGCCCCCGCAGCGCCACTGAGCGCCACCTGCGCTGCCACCCCCCACCAACCTTCGCCCACTTCCAATTTCCCAGCCTCCGCCCCGACCGTCTTCGAGCAGTACGCCCAGAGCACACTGCAGTTGCTGTGCCTCCATCTTCTCTTTCCTCCGCCGACAAGGAGAACGACGACTTCCCCGGAGGAGAATTCTAGCGGCCGGCTGCTCTGATTGGTAGTTTCTCCGATCAACACCAGGCGAATACCAGAGCAGTACCTAACAAACGGGCCACGGACCGCGCGCCGAACCGGTGGTTCAGGTATCAATTGATGTCACTACAGTGCCTCTGACCACGAGATTCTAGGGTTCCAGTTCCGACGCAAGAGTTTAGACACTAGCTACACAGCTAGGTCGAATTTAGCCGCTGTCTGGAGGAGAATTCTAGCGGCCGGCTGCTCTGATTGGTAGTTTTCCGTGGTTCCTACTAGACTACCACACAAATCGGGAGGCCAGTCGAGAGCTTGTACGCTTATAGAGCTTGTTTCGGCGTGGACGGGGTCTTATTAGTGGGAGATACCTAGTTGGAGAAAACCCCGCAAGGTGGTAGTAAACAGGGTAGAGAAGGTTTGTCTGGAGAAATGGACGAGGCAATATTGCGGACCGTGCGCGATCTTTCCTTCCCCTTCCTTGTCCTATCCCCACTCCTTACACATACATGTACTAGAGTACCAAATGCCGGGAGCTTAGAACTTGTCCCGGCTGGGGCGGTGGCACACTGGTGGGAGATGGCTGGTTGGGAAAAAAACGCTAGCTGACGAGTAGATCGGCGCCGAACCTCGCCATTCAGTTGGAGAATATAACTGCTACCTTCCGGGATAAATCATGAACTACACTTTCGGGATTAATGATTTAAACAGTTGATGAGCCCGAAATCACTTATCAATCAATCATTCTCTTCAATTTCCCAGCTTTTGCCTACGCCATGGCCATCCTCTAGCACCAAGCTCTGCGCACACTAGAGCTGCTGTGCCTCCATCTTCCCTGCCCTCCCCCGCCAAGGAGGGCGCCGACTTCCCTCCCACCTCGTTGGCGAGTTCCCTTGCAGCATCAGCCAGCCCCCGCGCCCGCCTCCTCCTGTCTCCTCTTTCTCCGATGCCCCGCCGCGTGAAGGAAGCCTCCAATTAAAGGGGGTAGGCGCAGGCGGGGGAGGGGGTGGCGCGTTCGCAGATGCGTCGGGATAAAGTGGCGCAAAGTCCTGCCTCCCTCCCCCCTCCCCCCGCCCGCCCGCCGCCGCACTTCCCTCCTGCTTCGGAGGGAGCTCGCACGGACGCAGCTGAGGAGAGGATCTTGCGAGATCACTAGGATTGTTGAGGTATTGCAGCGGATTTGCCGTGTTCGTACAGTTCAATAGAGGTGGGCCTTAAAACGTTTGTGTTTTCTAAAGCTGTTGGTAGGTCCTCGCGCTAAAAGATGCCGAATCAGATACGTGAATATATTTTTTTAATTACTTTCGTCGTAATTAGAGGACTATTTGCACACTAGAATAATTGAAAATAACTGAGAATAATTGAAATTTATTAAAGAAAGTTTTGTCATACGTTACATTTTTTCAAATAATTTTATTTCGCAAATACTACTAATCAGTTATTCACAAGTGGCAGATTAACGACAGCTGGCTGATTTTAACCACCTGAAAGATGTAACCAGCTAATTATAAACAGCTGAAAACTGAAATATGTGATCAAAAGCGTTTTACGAATTAAAAATTTAAAGACATAATAAGCATATTTTTCCAATATCCAAACAATAGTTTTGTGCACCATAATTTGTGTCATTTGTTTTTATTTACAGAAAATATTAATGGCCTTTAAATCTTCAAAATATTTCTAATTTTTCTAAGTTATTCATGCACCCCTACAAGCCAATCTCGTGCCTCTAGAAGAACAGGTGCACATACTTTGGAACCATCCAAACTATTGCCTTCCTCTGCAAATATGTTGGATTCTCTAGAGCCTTGTAAAATATTACGGATAAATATTAACATAAATAGGTGCATTTTGTCCTTTCTTTTTTCTTTTCCCTATCATTGAAAACTCCGTTTTTATTCTAGTTTACGAATTCTCACTTAATCTCGAGAAATGTTTTTCGGCTGCGAACGTCGTACTGAAATTCTTCTCTGCGTGTGGGAGACGCGAAGCGAAGCGGGCAGGCCTATGCAAGGTCAGTTTTTCCTCGCCCTCGGCTAACACCCTATTACTTTTCATTAACTGGGAAGGTACAGCCTGAAACCATTATGTTTTGTTCATCTTGCATTTCCGATGGAGAAAACTTTTTGTTAAGTTTTTCATAAGTAACATAAATAGATGCTCCAGTCCACATAAAACCTCAAACACATATGAATATGTCAGAATCTTCGGAATTGTGTACGTATGTTAAGTCAGCGAAGTAAGAAGATACTCGTGATAGGTGATTTCATGTTTTGTTTCCACAAACTTTTAAACGATTGCTTTTATGAAACTTTTATCCAATAGTCTAAATGGACGTGCAATTGTTTCTTGAAAACAGACAGAAGTAGATAAATTATAATCGATCAATGTGATCCTAAGCAACATACAACAACTACGAGAAACATAGAAATCAATCCTCAAAGTAAGGATGAAAACAGAACTGGATGGAGTCGGGCTATGCCTTTTTGGGTAGTTAAATAAAAGGCTTAGGAAACGTTCACGGGATGCAGTCGGTACACGCTCAGCCCCACCCTACCCACAAAGACACTCTGCACGTGGTGTACAGCGATATTACATAAACATTTTATTGCCCATTACGCTAAGCATTCTGCTATTGATTCGGCTTTATGAACTAAGAAACTCTGAAAAAGCCTCTTACATGACATATAATTAAATTTTGTCATTAAATTCGAAATGCTTTTCAATACAAATCGAAACGTTGGAGTGGAAAACATTGACTAATAAATTGTAATTTTACTTCATCGAACGTTCCCCGTTGACATCATAATGATTATGAACTTGTAGTCGAACAAACTATATTTTATTTAACATACCATGCGCGAAGCGCTTTTTAACACCTCATGCTTGTTTTCCATGTGCGGAGCAGCTAATTATTTTCATTTTAACGAAAGTGAACATTACGATGCTTGGGCGAAACACTGCAAAGTAGTATGAAACACATTGTGTGTTAAAAAATGGTATATACAGCACGTGCGCGATGAGACTCGCTCGCTCGTCTATTGAGCAGACGCTCGGGCGACAAAAACGTTTGTCGAATCACCTGTGAATCACATATTTCGCGCAATTGTTACCGAACTTATTGCTTTAATTTGGGAAACTAAAAAATCAACTACTACTATCTCGTTTTTATTATTAAATGAATAAATCACATCCTAGTTTATTACATTTTTGTGATTTATATTTTATATTCGTCGTGCTCAATTGCACAGACTTTCTCGTATTATTTCTAACTTGGCGAATTTTCGAAAAATTAGGGATTTCAAGGAACGTGAGACCTATGTCATTCTTTTAAGCGTCCTTTACTTTAGGTGAAGACAAAGTTTAAAAAAAAAATTCAACCACTTATGTGAAAAAAACTGGAAAATGTAATTGAAACTTCATGAAACATAGTCCCGAAAATTAAAATATCAGTTTCAAACTAACAGGGCCTCGAGTTCCTTTAAGTTGATAATGAATCATCAATTTTGAAGAAAATTGGCTGAACGGTTTAGGTGCTAGTGATGATCACAGACAGATGTTCTGCCACAAACGATTTTTCGATATGGACTCACAAAACATGGATTCTGACTACACAATGTGTTGGAGAAAGTGATTTACTATGTATAGAAATTATATTTATCCACTTTTACTTTACCAGGTCCTGGCAATAAGAGTTTTTTCTGTCGAAAATTCGCCGTTTTCCGGCGCACGACGACAATACTTTCTCTTGCGAAGTAAGAGCGAGAAAGTAAAATTGATGCATCATGCACTAAAGAATACATGAAACTACGTATTGCTTCAAACCAAATTAAGAATCTCGAATATTAATTTTTAGAAAAGCTAATGCTTGCACGAAAGCTTGTTTATTACGATATGTAGGTTCATTAATTCTATTCTCCGTGAAGGGAGTCATCCACACTGAACAAATATGAAGTATGTTGATGAATCACTACTGTAGAAAGTATATAATTTTGATATTCATTTTAGCGCTTTAGCGTTGAACGAATAAAATATCGTGATAAAAACCTGTTCTTTACCTTTTCACATATCCTTTTTCCTTACCGTCACTTTCGCCTCATACGTAGTGCAATCTGCAACAAGCTGCTTTCCAGTTCATCCCATCACCCCATTTTCCATTCATCCCCATCATTCCATTTCATCCCATTTTCCGTTTCATCCCATCATCGCGATGTTGATCAAGATAAATAGACGATTTTTTTCTCAAAACACGTTGAGCCATTATTAATATCAATATAGTATTTAATAAAACATAATAATGAATTATTACAAGTTATTTTAAAATATACTAATAAAATGCATATGTTTGCGATATTACTGACGTTAGGAAACTTGGGAGAAGTTGGTGTCGCACCATTTATTGCAACCAGTTTGCTGCCTTCTTTGGCGAGAAGTGGCTAGCGTGTATTTTGATACTTCACGATCTCGTGTCCTAATCCCCGACACTGGCGCAGCGCCGTCGCCCTCCAGCCCCCTCGCCCTCGCCAGTCACCCTTTCCCCCCCCTCGCCCCCCCCCAAGCGCCCCTCCGCGGCAGCAGCAACCGTGTCTACGAAATTCGCTGACGTCACTTCCGTGTATAATTAGTCCAAGTGACACGTCCCCCTCAGGGAGGCCATTCTTTTATTATTAACTCCCCTCGCCTCGCCTCGTCTCGCCTCCCTCGCAGCTCCCCTGCTCACCGTTCGCGGAGCAAGTCCCAGTAGGGTAAGATTTATTATCGTCTAAATTAAATTAGGCGTATTATTTCACTTTGCTCGTGGAGAATGGGTACAGCATCACTCATAAACAATGCACCGCCGCACCGGCCGCCCGCCGGCTTCTTGAGTGCACTCACGTAAGGAGGTAAATTCTTTAACTGCCGCCTACCTCCCGGCGCGGCGCCTCGACGCCTGGTGGGGTTGGGGTGGGGGTAGGGGTGGGGGTGGGGGTGGGGGAGCGCTGATTAAATAAATAGCCGCAGTCCGCGCGCCGAGCGCCATCGGTGCGAATTTAAAGGAGGCGCCCTCCACACCCCTCCGACCCGGAGGCTCCGGGGGGGGGGAGTCTCCTGATCACGTCCTGGAAGTTAAGGAAGGGTCCGAGATGCTCCGGGGGGGAAAAAGCGCAGTTTCCTCTTCGGATGGCGACTTGCGGGGGAGAAAATGTTTCATTATAATTGCGTTAATGCGACTGAGTAAGAAGCGCTGGAGAACTGTGGGGGTCGGGGGGGGGGGGGGTAAGTGACGGAAATATGCGTGCTAATGGAGGATATAAAATTCAGAAATGTTTGTCAAAGTATTACGGCCTCTGTCAGAAGTGTTTAGAACGATATTCCTATTAAACTTTCAAGATATATTTACTTGTATATTTCAATTATTTTATTTTTCTGCAACTCTTTATTGCACCTCATTACGTTAATTATAAATTCGAGTGCTTTTATTACTATACTAGCTGAACCCGTGCGGAATTTTCGCATATTTGAACTGAATTAGACGTATTGTATTGGCCTACGATGGGTTATTTCACTTGGAGATAGCCACATTGCCTCAACTTAGGTCTCTGCGATTGTTCTCAACCCGCAAAAATATTTTCCTGGTCTTACGTTTCAATTTGAGCGTAAGTTTCCTTTCTCAATAAGGTAACTGCACTAGCCATGCCACCGCAAGTTCATACATTTGGGATATTCATTCTTCATTCTGACAATGGACTTGAGAATGAGAACACTCGTTTTGTGATGAATTTAAGCATACAGTAGTTTGTGGATAGCTTTGGTGAACTCAGAAACAAAAATTCACGAGATAAATAATGCTAAAAATCAGTAAAAATGCAAAATGTGACTTTATATCAGAACTTACTGCTATTCTATTGTCGGCCAAAATGTAATTCTGTTTACAGTGACACGAATTTTGAAGCTGCGGCTTGTCTAGATGGTTATTCACACTTTTATTTTTTTGTCTAAAATATGACAAAGAACAGCATTTAACTAATGCTATTCATAAGAAGGTCCGTTTGCAACTCTTTAGTATAAATTGGGTGTGTCATTATGAATATTGAATCACCATATGACATAATCTCTGCACAAAAAACACAAACACGAAACACAATTGATTAAAACTGATGTATTTTCAAACTTCAGAATACACAGCTCCTACATGACCCAGTAACGAAATTTGCTACACATTTTTCTTCATTTGTATTGGACATTTTCACTACAATTTAATTATGTTTGCTTCATATCAAATGCTCGAGCCTTACATACCAACTTACAAATAATTTCTGTAGCCAGTAAGGTATTTAGCGTGATGTGCCAATTTCAGTTTTCTTATTCTTACTCCTAAAAGAACTTTCTTCCGTCCGATGACTTTTTCAAGCTTTTAGGGGATTCCACGCCGGGCACACATTATGTCAACATCAATTTTTGAAAGAAATAACAGATATGTTGAATTAAGATTGGTGAATTGGTGGTATGATCAAACATTATAATTATGCGTATCCAAAGTTTCAATTCAATTGCTTTCAAATATCATAGAATCATCATTTTTTCTTGTGTTCATTATGTAATACACAACATGAAGTACTTGATATTTGATATCAATAGATTTGACATTAATTTAATATTGTAAATAATATTTTTCATAACATCAATACTTCTGGAGGCGCCCTCTTTAAAGTCAGATCGAGGTTCGCTAATAAATCTAATAAAATAATTTGAATACAATCCATAAAATTCATGTAAAAATGCCGTTCCTCCACTCCCTCCTTGGCGCAAGAGAGTGTCTTTTCTTTGGAGTCGTGTGCCGCCGCTGGCTGGAGAGGGACGAAATGCCGAATGCGCTGAAGGAGGCAGCTGTTGTTACCTCGTCTCCCGGCGGGGGCGGCGCGACCGCGTGGGCTGGGCGTCGTGTTCGCCCCCGCCCTCGACGCAGCACCCGGCGCGCTTCGTGTTCCGCCCCGCGTCGCCCCTGCTTCCGCTTCCGCTACCCCACTCGGCGCCCCGCCCCGCCAGCGCTGCTACGCCGCTAATGAATGCGGAAGGTTCTCCAGCCCCCGCCCCCGCCTCCGCCCCGCGCAGCCGCCCACGTCGCCTGCGCCTCCGCTTCGTCGCGCCGCATCGCTCCCAACGAGGCGGGAGGGAAGACAGGCGGCGGTGGTGAAGGTGATGGCCGGGGAGGCGGTGGTAGTAGCGATGTTGGGGGCTGTGGTCGTGGCGGGGGCAGTGGGAGATGACGGGGACGGTGGCGGCAGCTGTTAGGGTCGTGGGGTCAGAGCGGGAGCGGGGGAACGGGGGTGGTGGGGGCGCAAAGGAGGTGGGCAGTCGGGGAGGTTGGGCGGCGGGGACAGCGGGGGCGGCGGGGACAGCGGGGGCGGCGGGGACAGCGGGGGCGGCGGGGACAGCGGGGGCGGCGGGGACAGCGGGGGCGGCGGGGGCGGCGGGGACGGCGGGGGCGGCGGGGGCGGCGGAGTCAGCGAGCCTTTTGGACTGGCCAATGAACATGCACAGGAGCCGATTCTCCGTCTGCATTTGATGCCAGCAACAGCATTCGGTGAAACGCGGACTCGCGAAACAAGCACCGAAAGAAAATATGTCATCGAAAAGGTAGTACAGCCTGAACGCAAGAGTGTGCATAAAATCCACCTTTTAAATACTAGTGAAGGGATGATGCATTGAATAGCGGCTGGTTGACTGAAACTGAGTTAAGGGCGAAACTTATATCAGTTGTGCTTTGCTTACTTGTGTAGCATCCACTTTAGGCGCCCACTGTGACACATGCTGTATGTCTACGCAATAAGGGGATTAGGAAGGAAAGTGCAAATTTGTCGTATGAGGCCAGTGCAAATACTGAAACCTTGTATTTATTTTTACCAAATATTGCCGACCACCCAGGAAAATAATATTCTGTGGCTGTTCTTGTGGAGGATCTCGAGTGACAATTAATGTATATGCGTTGCTTTACAGTGTTAGTGGTTGCTGCTGCTTTCGATAAATCATCTTCCTCAAGGAAATAAAAATCTCCACCGACTTAAGAGTGAATGCATTCCTGAAACATTCAACATTACTGTTCTTACGTGATTGTAGTATACTATACCAAGAAAGAGAAATTTTCAAAATTAAATATTTTTTATTTCGTTTTTATCATCATTAGCCAAAGCAATAAAAGCGAAAATCATGAAATGAAATTTGTGTAAAACGAATTCAAACAAAAGTGCTCATTGCACACTGCTGGAGTGCGATCACCGTATTTTCGAAACCTAGTTCGTTTTCCTTTTATGTGAATTCTATTACGGCAATTGTCCCAATTCAGAACTAATAGGAAAACTCGAGTTCCCACTAGAAAGTAAAGCCAGAATAATGAGCGTGGGAGGTGCCGTACCTGACAGGGACAATATCTATTAAATGGTGCAAGCAAGGTTTGTATATAGACTTTTATTAATTTTTTTAAACATTAATTGCTTACATTTTATTGTGTAATTTTGGAAATTTGATTTTCGCCTCTGCAGCTAACAGCCGCCACAGCATCAATTACTTACTTAAACACTACTTTAACTTCATCCCAATTTTCCACTATAGCCTGCAGAATCCTTGCATTTAAAGACCACCACATGGTTGTTGTAGTTGGCAAACATCGTCCCTAATGGAGTGCAGGAACAACTTCTTTTTTATGAACAATGAAAAAATTCAGGAATGCTGCTAAGAGTTACAAAAAAATCCTAGTACATTTTTTAATTCGGTTGAAAGTCTGCTACAGAACTAAATTCAACCTATGTTCTAGGCAAAGTATAAAGAGAGCTTGAGGGACTTTATCTTAAGCACGCGCTGAAGGCCATGTAAGTTACCAGCCATAACCTCAGCACCATCATAAAATAGTCCGACGAGCTTGCTTTCGTAGACGATCGGCCTCAGTACATGATGCAGAAGATCTAAAAGACAATGCGCTGTCCGATCAGAATTAACATCACAAAAGCGTAGACAATGCTCCTGTGATATACCTTCTGAAGGAGCTAGACCCAAGATGATAGAACAGACTGGTATGTGACATCAGTTGTATCATCAACTAGAACCGAATATAATTCAATTTCTTGAATCTCGGTTTTGATGGGGCCAAACATGTGTTCTGAAATGCATTGCTTTAACTCAGCTTGTAATTGTTGAATCACCAATAAATAAACTTCTTCTTCTGCACTTCAAAGAATATTCAATTTTTCTTTTTAAGAGAGAATCCAATTTTCACTCCCATATAGGACTACTGGTGTTGCCATTGTTTTATAGAATTTCAACACTGTATCTTTTCTAGTCTTATTCCTTAATGTTCTGTGTAGCGTGACGAATATATATTGGAACTTTTGCAATTTATTTCTCAAGTCGTAACTTATATCACATCCCAGATAATTGAAATATGATACTTGTTCTATTGTTTCTTTTTCCAAGCATTTGTTTGTTCAAATTGGATCAATTGCTTTAAAAGCCATGACCTTCGTTTTTTGTTTTGATATTTTCATGTTATAATTTTTACTCACTAGATTTAATTGATGGAGTGCCATTCGGAGATCATCATCTTTTCAATTCATAATAACTTGGTCATCAGCAAATAGCAGAGTATTGATATAATTATTTCCTTTCAATCTAATCCCTTGTTTTACTTTTAATTTCCATTCCCAAAGAATTTACTCTACATAGATGTTACATAATATTGGGGAAAGGATGCAACCTTATATAAAACCTTGGTTAGTTTTTAATGGTTGTGATTGACGTAAATTTATGTTCGGAGTTTGTTTTTATATAGGCTTTTAGCTGTGTTTATTAAATATTTTGGAAAGCCTCTTCTAACCTTCATGGCCCATTTTATTTTCCTGTTTACTCTGCCGAAGGCTTTTTCAAAATCAATGAATGCAATGTACGGGTCTAATTTAAAATTTCTTCTTTTTTCTATTATTTGGTTCAAACATTGTTCTGCAGGATCTTCCCTTTCTGAATACCAGTAAATATACTACACTTTATTGTACTGGTCTTTTCCATGGAACACTTTGTCAAAAGAAGAATAAGAAGTTCCTTAAATATGTATCGATTAATGGAAGACGCCTCAGTGGAAGGGAAATGCTCGTTTACTTACAAGCAAAACTGTTTTAATAGTAAACTTCATAATTTATCTATTCAATGAAAAACAATCCATCAATCTTCAAATGTACAATATCGATGATTCTTGTAATGAAATTGCGGTATTACTCGAATTTATTAGAACATGTTTTAAATTTAAAGTTCAGAGCAAGTGGGTTGCGGAATTATTGTGCCTGTGAAAATCCGGAGTTGCATTAGCATATCACTAAATTCTTTACTATATCACCTTGCTTTCATCGTGGCAAACAAGAGTCAAGGTCAACAATGCTACTTCTCTACATATGTGCTACCACACAACCAAGGAAAAATCACCATACCAATATTCTCGAAACTGTAAGTTGTAAGATTTTCGTGTTCTTACATTAGTTCTCTTCATACACACGAAAAACGTGTAGTGAGGAGCGACCACATAACCACAAATCTTTCTAATCGTCACTGTTTCATCGCCTGAAAGTTTTTAAAAAAATACTACGAACAAAATCACTTTTAGGAAACATTGATCGTACTGCCGTACTCGCAAGAAAACACTCACGAACACAAGAACGAACAATATCAGGTGATGGAAATTTGAGAATGACAAAAAAGAAGAAGGAAACAGCAGCGCCAAACACAGCATGCTAATAATCACGGAATTATGTATTACTAGCCCCACGCTAATAACGAATTTCTCGAAACAGTAATGCTCACATGTAAGTTAATTTACAGGTGACAATTACATATAATTACAGAGAATCCCACAACTATGGACCACCCTCATAATTTCTAATCGGTTCCCGATATCGACTTACAGTATTCGCTCAACAATGCGGAATCATGGAGAAAGTGATATGGTGTGTAAATATAGTTTGATATATTTTAAGTTTTCGACAAATTTAATCTTTGATTTTTTAAATGGAACCACATATTTTTCTCACTAGCAATAGATAGATCACAAAAAGAGGAATGGAATTATGTAATATATGTTAACATTTTCGTAGTATTTTGTGCATAAAATTATACTTTGTGGCCAGAGATTTTAAATTAAACGTGCTCTTTTTAATGTAGCTACCGTCGCAACTGCCGCTTTTGGCGAAGGTGATCTTTGTGGCCTCTCCTCTCTCCCGTAAAGTGCCGGGGCCGCGAAGACAACCTTCTTGAAATGAGGCAGTTGAAAGGATTGCTACAGGAAATCTTGTATATTTAATTTAAAATCTCATGACGGAAAGTATACTTTTATACCCAAAATACTACCAAAACTTGTCTCATCATTGCATTCGTCTGTTTATGATCTATCTATTGTTAGTGATATAAATACATGGTTCCATGTAATAAATTAAAGATGATTAAATTTCTAGGAAACTAGAAATATTTCGAACAATATCTCTACGACACTTTACTTGCCCTATGATTCCACATTGTTGAGCGGAAACTACATTTCGATATCGGGAACCGTTTAGAAGTTATGGGAGTAGCCCCTACTTGGTGGGACTCTCTGTATTATAAATTTAATTTTGTTCATATTCAGTATAAGGAATCTAAGTTAGTATGTTGGACATTCTGATTAGAACCTCTAAATGTTACTGAAGATATCTTGAGACAGAAATATTAACCGTCAGGCTACCACCTTGAGTTGGGTTACAATCTGTGGTGCATTATATGTAGCTCTGAAGCTAAGCAGTCTCCCCAGTAACGTAAGTAAATATGAGAGCCATGCCACTGCACTTCAAGAAAAAATGCATCATGGTTACCATAGCAACTGCTCTCGTTTAGAACTGCACGCTATGGCGTAAGCAAGTGCGCCAGGCTCTGAACCGCTACCCTTCGCGAAGAGAGGAGAAACACAAGGACGTATAGTAGTATGCTTGCTGCTGGGCCGCGAAAACGCAAGCGTAACAGCATTATTGAAGGAAAGGTAACTACTTAGTAGAAGTAGTTTTGAAAGCAGTAGTTATTTGTAAACTGCTTCATTATGATGAATTATAATTTGACACATCTATGATGACCTGTTAATTTGAAGGTGAAGTGGTACTTCACTTCCTGCATCTGACGAGCCGCCTGGTTGACCGCAATGAAAAATAGCAAAATTAAAGAAATGCTATCATATCACAAACTGCCTTTGTACAGTTCATATTAGAGATTTGAAAATTAATGGATCACTTTTCGAGCAGTTATTTCTTTCATTCCGATACATATAATACAAACTCAGGGCAAAACAATGTCGTCACAAACTGGCTACCATTTCTCCTAACCAGAACACGCAATCTTTAATGTACCTCATAAAGCAGGTTATTATTTTGCATATTGTGAATAGGTGGTAACAACCATCACGCCCAGATATTCGATGGAAACATCCATGGAATAGTCAACTTCTTCAACAAGAACGGGAAATGAGCTATAATCAGTAGAGATCGGATTTAATGTAATTACTTATTTTTTGTTGTTCTACTTGTTGTTCCTAACACAATATCCAATTCCTTCGTTACATATTTTTATATATTTAGTACTATATTAAATATTTTGCTATTTTCACAAAATGTTTTTTATTTTATAAATTTTCTTAAATTTTCTTACTTTTTATGAAAAGAAGTACTAGTATTTTTTTATATCAGTATTTTAACCTTCACTATTACTGCGTGCTGTCTAGTCCAGGTACGTACTCTACGTGAAGACAAGGTCGGATGTTCTCACAGTGACGCGCCTGCTTCAGTTCTCTCAGCAGCGGGAGGTGCGCGTTAGCGAGTGAGATCATTTTAACCTGAAGGTGTGAAAAGTATCCGAGAAACTTTGGCGATCGCCAAACATGTACTACCAGTTCGTGCGATAGCTTCTACTGCGTCTAGTCTGTCTGCTAAAGTACGGTCCTAGATAACAACAGATGAAGCTTCTACTACTGACGGGAAAAATGTATAGTAAAAAGTGTGTATCAACTTGTGCTTTCCAGATTATTTTTAAAACGTTCGTATTGTTTTTAAAATTTGTTTAGGAAATTTAAAAAAAATGAAATTTTGTGTTATGTAAATGTGTTTAATAATTAGTTTAATAATTAGTAATTTGAATATTATATATTATATCCGATATTTAATACTTATTTATTACATATTCTTACTGTTTTCATTACATAGTAATGTACATATTTTGACGTTTCATACAATATTTTCGTATCTACTAATTAGTTTATCTTTCGATGAAGATCGTCGTGAATTTAATCGTTTGAGCGGAAACTAGGACTACATCACAATTAATGACGTGCGCATCGGCCTTACCTTTGACGGCTCCGCCCCCTGCGCCTCCGTCCTCCCGAGCGACGCCTCGCCACGTGACCGCCCGATGTACTCCACACAACTGCGCGACGCATGCATGCAGCTGCCTTGCAGCCGGCGTTGTCTTTCATTTCGGAGGGGAAGGCGCCTTTACATCACCGTGACGCAAGCGACTGCCCCTGCTGCGAATGGCTCGGTCTGTTCTTCTGATAGATGACGGCCTGATAAGAAAAACAAATGCTGTCGGCGAAAATGGAACCGAAATACTTACGGAGTAACGGTGACCACGAAACTCAAGAATGGGTTTTGTGAAAAAATGTCTGTTTATCACTGACATTTGAAACCTGGCTTTTAATTTACCAATAAATTATAACTTTGAATCTCGTGATTGAGTACCAAACGAACATTAATACATGTCATATTTTAATTTTATACATTTCAAGTAATTATATACACAGTGTAATTAACATTTATTCTCAATTATAAACAGTAACTTTCAAGACTCTTTTGGACATCTCTCATTGTACAGCATCAGAGAATATCTATATTTACTTGGCTGTCCGCGAAACGACACGTCCTTGGCACCGATGCCAATATTTCGTCGGTCATTCTACTAATGCCGCATTTCTCCCTGATGAAGATCTGAAGTTGATACTGACTCCGGTGGCATGAACATACGCATTCAGAGAATATGTAAATCATGTTTTCAATTTCTTTGCAAATCTATCCAATTAATTATATAGATCAGATTTGTACCCCGTTCAATTGTAGGGTGTCTGTGAAGTCCTGCAAATGGTGCACAGACCATGAAAAACGTGGTACAAATATAATTACAATTTGAAAACAACCAAATTATGAGAAAAAATGGATCCAACTCTCCACCATTCTCATATTATTTTACGATCACTAAATGATTGATTTTTATCAAAATAGTCTCAATATTAGATATGATAGATGTTTTATTGCCCATTTATTTCTATTAATTGATGGTGTTGTGTCGCAGCGTGTTAAATGCATAAGCTACACTCTACGTAATCCATCCTTTGTCAGGCAACCAGGAGAATCTCTCTCATGACTTCGGGGACGCATTAGAGTGATTAGTGATTCCGGCGCGTCATTTGCTCAGGTCATTCGTCACGTAAATGTAGTGCATGTTTTCCTCCACGGAAGGTGGCGGAGATCTTCCCCCGCTCGATGGTAAGATCCGGCGCCGGTTTCCCCAACCAGGTACCTCCCACCAGCGGGGCACCGCCCCAACCGGGACGACCTCGAAGCTTCTGACTGCTCTCCCGGCATGTATGGCAGTGTAGTGCATGTTAGTGTGTATGAGGATAAGACAAGGAAGAGGTAGGAAAGATCGCGCGCGGTCCGTGGCCTGTTTGTTAGAATACTCCGGCATTCGCTAGGTATTGATCGGAGAAACCACGGAAAACTACCGATAACAGCAGCCGGCCGCTGGTATTCTCCTCCAGACAACGCCTGGATTCGACCTAGCTAGGTCGAGTATTCAGCAACCGTCGGGACTCGAACATAGCACCTTCCGGTCAGAGACATCACCGTGAAATCAGTCGATTTCCACTGAGCCACCTCTCCTAGAGTGACGCATTCGAATTTAGAAGAGATGACCTCACCACCGTCACTGCCCCCACCCCTACACCCACCACCGACGCCGCTAGCTACCTAGCTAGGTCCAGCAACCGTCGGGACTCGAACACAGGACCTCACGGTGAGAGACGACCGGGCTGTAAGTTGATTCCCTGAGCCTCCCAAACTGACGCATTAGAATCTAGGAGATGACCGTCACCACCAACGACACTGCCCCCACCCCTACACCCACCCCCGCCGCCGATCCCATCGCCATGGCCACCGCTATACCCCGCATCCCCGCCCTCGCCCTCGCCCTCGCCCCCGCCACTCCGTCCGCATTCAACCGTGCGGCGCGGCGCAACCCTTCTGCGGCTGGGGATGAATTTTGCAGAGAAAGGGAGCCGGGCGACTGCCGCGCCGGGAAAGGAGAGGCGGGCGGCGGGCGGCGGGCGGCGGACGGCGCTGCGACGCGACGGGGCTGGACCGGGCAGGGGGCGCCCTGGGCAGCGTCGGACGGACGTCGGGTATTGAATTCCAGCACCAGCAGCGCCCTTCTGCCTCTCTCGCCCTCCGACGCGATACGTTGTTATAAATGACAGGAGACAAGCCCCGCCAACCCTCCGCCTCCGCCTCCGCCTCCGCCTCCGCCTCCGCCGCCGCCGCCGCCGCCGCCGCCGCCGCCGCCGCCGCCGCCGCCGCCGCCGCCGCCGCCGCCGCCGCCGCCGCCGCCGCCGCCGCCCGTGTTGTGTTTCATTCATTGTCCGTATTGCCAAGGCTCGCTTTTCCTCCAATATATCTCGGGGAGCGCGCGCCGGTCCGTACGCATACTTCACAAACGGGGGAATTATTACATTCCTTGCCTTCACGCAAAAATGCCACGTCGCATCTTTATTATTTACCCACCCCACCCCACCCCACCCACCCGCTGCCTGAGACTGCCCGGGCTCCCGCTAGGAGCGCCCGCGTCGCCGAGCGGGAACGCACACGCTCACTTGGGTGACGCGTCAGAGACAGAACGTTTTCATAAAGGGCAAATTTATGACTTGTCATCGGAGAATATTCATTTTGTCTGTTGTCAACTTAATGACTGTATTCGTTGACTTGGAATCTGACGGAAAATATTTCGGGCGACATGGAGCGCGCGTGTCAAATTTATTACGCGGTAGGAAGGGGCTGTGCAGGGGGAGTGATTATTGGGGGGGGGGGGTGGAGGGTACCTGGAGGCCCCTTCGGCA
The DNA here is from genome assembly GCA_038098605.1 of Gryllus longicercus. Taxonomy (NCBI): domain Eukaryota; kingdom Metazoa; phylum Arthropoda; class Insecta; order Orthoptera; family Gryllidae; genus Gryllus; species Gryllus longicercus. The sequence continues at coordinate 199,610 of JAZDUA010001080.1, forward strand.
GGTGAGAACCCCTCCCCGATCCGAGGTCGCTGTGCTACGTGATGACGATGGTGGCTGATTGAGCTATTATGTTAATAGTTATTTTAAAAAATAATCATTTGTTTAACATTAAGAATTGACTTTTATTGAAATTATTATTACTCGCGCAACTTTTCTTCAACAATGGATTAAAGAATTGCAATAGAGCGTTATTAGTTACGAAATCGTCCACTACATTTTATGAAGCAATGCCAATCTCTGGAAAATCAGTCATGCCTTCGCAACTTTCTCAATAATTTGCGTTGTAACTTTCTCAGGATTTCGAGGTATTCTCTGTAACGCATCTTCACGTGCTTCCGTCATTTCTTTAGAAACTTGGAGAAAATCACGGACAGAAGTTTTCAGCAGAAATAATTTCTATTTAGCGCCAGTGAAGATGTTTGGAATGTTGTCATCAGTGCTCGCTGCGAGCTTATGCCTTCAACTACAGTTAGACAGGGGGAAGCAAGGTCATAGGTCAAGAAAAGGTAATTATAAATGATTAAAGTGATTAATAATAAATATTATTAAGAATAGAAAACAATTTTTATGTGCAATCTTTGACAGCGTACTGCTCAGAGCCTCAAAGGTCATACATATGCATTCATGTAGTTTGCCGGGCCCATGCATCCTAAGGAAGATCTATGCAAAATGTCTGTGCTTTATAAATCATTTTTTGGAAATGAAAATAACAACACTTCGATTATTTTAACGCAGTGTTTGGTGTAAACCAGCTGTTGACTGTGTCTTCCAATCGGGAGCTTAAATGGTACCTCAGTGACGTCACCCTGATGACGTTCAAGCTCCCGATTGGATGACACCGTAACAGTTGATTTACTTTAAGCGCCACGTTCAAAACAATAGAAGTAAACATCCGCGAACCGCCAGCCCCTGAACTATACGTTCAAGCATTATAAGTCAGATATTACGTGGACTATTGACATGTCAATTTAATTTTACACAGAATTAGAGGTTCTACTCGATTGGGATCACCCATGTACACTACAGAATGGGGTCAGAAGGGCTAAACAGGCAAAACGTAAAAGGCAGTCTACATAGTCTCATTCTATAGAAAACCGTTTAAAGAAACCTAACAAGTACTCCACTCCAGTGCTCTTCAGTCGTGCTCCCCAACATTTCCCCCTCAAGTTCCTCACATCTTCCCTCGCGTGCTCCCAGCACGCTTCGCGAATGTGCCTTCGCATGTTTTCATACAATGTAAATGTTTCCGTGCATGTTCTACACTTGATCCCCTGTTTTTACTCACATGTCCACAGCAAGTTCCTCTGGCTATTCTCTTCTTCTTTTCTACAAGTTTCCCCACAAACACCCCAAATGTTCACCGCATGTACCCAAATGTTCACCGCACGCACGATAATTGGAAATTAAGCGGCAAATTCAATAATTTAATTTAAACGTTTTTTTTACAATACTTTAATAAATATTACGACGGAAAATCTTCAGTCAGTGAACTACAAAGAGTATGAATTACACAAATTAATGAAAATGGGGTAAATTTTTGTGTATGTTTGGGGTACGTCTAAAGAATTTCAAAGAACGTTTTAAAAATCTTAAGATGTCTCAAGAGATTCCTTTAATTTTTTATATTATATTGATTTTTAGAGTGAAATGGTAATAATGCAAAGTCTTTTCATGGGGCAAGGAACGGCTTACCTGATAAAAACTACATGTAAAATGCGCGTATTCTGTTGTTGGATCTGCGAGCACTTGGATATGCAAGCTCTCTGCGAGCCTCTACCAGCGGCCCTCGGCGAGGCAGCCCTCCCTCGCAGAGCCGCATCTCATTAGCCTCGCGAAGCCGCACCTGCCGCCTCCCCCGGGCGACGGGGTGGGGGGTGGGGGGAGGGGGGAGGGGCGGGCTCGGTGATCGCAGCACGGCCAGCGGACATTGTCGCCGCCCACAGGCATCGGTTCCAAACGGCAGCTCATTTTATTTCATTTTTTGTTATTTAAGGTCGCATCAACAACTAGGTCATTAGCGTCCACTATTGCATTTAACGGCATGGTAACTGTTAAGGTGACATGATATGGTGATGATAGGGGGTGAAAGGACGAACACAAATACAACCATGCCCGAGGGGGGCGGGGCTCGAAACAGCGATCCTTCGAGTCGAGATCGCTACGGCACTACTGTCTTAGCAATCTCGGCCATCCGGACCGGTGGCAGCACATTCTTAATGCCACTTTTGATTTCTATTTATATTTAAAACATTAACGGCTTTCTAATAGAAACATTGACTGGTATTTTCGGGTGCGTTAACTACTAAAATCATTCGCCCCATAAGTGTAGTCTATCGTGGGAGGAAACGGTGATTTTCTTTCGGTGGATATCGAGGGGTTTTCCACAACAGGGTATCTCCCAGCACCGCCCCGACCGAACAAACTCTATGCTCATGATTGGTCTTACGAAATATGTGGTAGCGTAGTGCATTGGAGTGTAAATGTGTGAAAGATATGGGTGAGGATGGGACAAGGAAGAGGAAGAAAATGTCGCGTGCGTTCCGTGGCCCGTTTGTTAGGGTACTGCTCCGGCATTCGCCTGGTGTTAATCGGAGAAACCACGGACAACAACCGATCAGTGTAGACGGCCCTTAGAATTCTCCCCGAGACATAAACAGAACTCGTCCTAGCTGTGTAGCTAGCTGTGTAGCTAAAGCTAGTGTCAACAATTCTACATCCGTTTGTACTCAAACCTTGGGTCCTCCCAGTCAATTCTATCAAGCTTTGTAGCTAGTGTTGAAATTCCTGCCACCGTCGGGACTCGAGCCCTAGGGCCTCCCAGTCAGCGGGAACGCTCTGAAGAAGGCCAGAATATGGTGGCCGAAACGTTAGGCACCATATCAGTGACGCGGCTCGTCCCGGATTGCCTAGATAAAGTCCGGCCGCGGAAGCCTACGCAACCATACCCTCCCAGTCATCTGCACTACATTGTCGCCAGTTGATGTTCTGAGCCACCTAAGCTGGTGATTAGAAAGAAATTTGAGATTTCTACTGAACCAAAATTCGTGGTTTTTGCTCGAAATAAAAGATAAGAAGGGACTCAGCTGTGAAATCACTTGCTATTTTTAACTGATTTTGTATTATAAACTCTTTATTTTAATAAGTTATTAAAATTAATAGAATGAAGGCGTGTTTGCCGTCATTTGTTAATCACTTCGTTTGGTCGTGTGAGTTGTGTGAATATATCTATCGAAAGCAGTCAAGATGGCGGACACACGTGCGACAGTGTGAGTCTGCAGTTAGCGAAGCAAAGTTAAGGCGATTTTCAAATTGTTTGAGTGTTTATAAACACAAATTTTTGTGAGGGTAGATAAACAAATGTCTGAAATATATTTTTATTTTGTTTACTTGCACATTTGTATCATTTACTTTATATTGTGCAAATGGTCTCACTGACTCGTGAAATTTGCATCAGCAGGCGATATGTATTACTATTCGCATTATTCCTCAATATTTTCCTTGAAGTGGATAGTCTTCTATCGCTTCCTTTAAGAGTTTTTTGTTGAGATTATAAAATGTTATTTCATACTTGGTTACAGTTTAACACCCTCTTTTTGCACTTCTTTTTCTTTTATATGACCTTTCCTTACTCTAGATTTGTTTATGATTTTCTTTCTATTCCATCCGTTCTTGACGGTTCTTTTTCATTTCTCATATTATATATTTGTTCAATAACTTTGATATCATGTTACTTGTAACACAATTCCACGTAGCAAGTGAAGCTGAACTCGGTGAACCATACCTTCCCTTATTTTCGTTTGCCGCAGTACTAAAATTCACTTTTGCAAATAGACCACGTGCCGTGTGGTGTGAGAAGGGCATAAATACCAGCGACAATTGCGCACGACACAATTTTGTGACACGCGTGTCTACCCTCCTTGCCCCGCGCCTCCGCCACCATCTCCGCCGCCTCGACGCCCGCGCCATTCGCCCGCGGCGTCAATAGCCCAGGGCCAGGGCGGCTCGTCCGCGCAGCGCGACTCGGCGGCCGCGCAGACGCTGCGCCTGACTGCGCGGGGAGCGGGGGGGGGGCGGGGCGGCTTATTATTTGAGCCGGAAGGGGGAGGCGGCGCCGCCGCCGGCGGCGGCGGCGGCTGCGGAGACGGAGGCGGCACCGCCAGCGGATTTGCAGTAATTGGCTTCCTCGACATCCTACACCTCGCTTGCTAATACTGCGTAAGCCGCTTGCACCGCAGCCCCGCCGCCGCCCCCGCCCCCGCCGCAGCAGACGCGCGCCGCCGCCGCCGCCGCCGCGGAGGGCGCCTCCGCCAGCCACCGCCCAATATGATTGTGTTCGTTCCAATCAATGGGCCGGCAACAATGGAATAACACCCCGTTAATTCCGGTCCCTCGGAGGGGCAGCCGGCGCGGCCCCGCGGCGTCCCCAGCGGCCCGCGCGCCCTCCCCGTCCTCGCGCCGCGCTCCCTCGCGGCCGCGGCGCGCAACCGGCTGCGCACCGCCGCCCCGCGGAGGATAATCGAAAGTCATTACTCTTAACAATGCTGCACTTACGGACAGGCGTCCGTGGCTGCGCCCCCTGGGGGGAGGGGGAGGGACCGGGAGGGGGCGGGTATCCTGGGAACGCGGTCACGTGAGAACTGGAGTCCCTCAAGGATGAGCAGCGCGGCGACATATGTGGGAGTGATCGTGTTGCACCCGAGGACGCCGGCTGACACAAGTCGTGTACGGGCGGCTTCCTGGGAGTGGGTCAAAAATAATCTCCCGACACCGATAGGAAGTATTGATTTCTCCATGGAACTCTAAATGATATGGTAAATTGATATAAAACACTTAAAATGTGATAATTTTCCCTTGACATGGAAATATGAAATTGAATATATTATCTAAGTTCATATCTCTAAAGTTAGTTTTAAATCTTTTTTTTAAAAAATGCTCCATAAGCAAAAAAAGTTTATAGCCAATAATTTCTACCTAATTACGATTCCTGATAGTAATTCACATTTTGAACACACGATCCCTTGAAACGAACCGCTAAACCATCAACTGAACGAAACATGTTTAACATTGTCAATTTAAGGTATCGGTTCGCGCTGAACGAAAACTTGTTTGCCAACTCTTTCCTCTAAAGCTTACTCTCTCCTTCGGAATTCAATACGAAAGGGTCAACAAGCGGAAAGAACCTTCCCCCGCAGCGCAAGATGTGCTGCATTACGCCCGTGCAATTTACGAGGAACGCTGCGAGAAGCCCGGAGACGTCCGGGGGAAAGGCGAGCCACGTAAAAACGACGCCTCGGCCACGGATCCGCGAAGAGCAATTCGCCGCGGTCGACTCCGCGCAAGAACAGCAATATCTCGCGGGGCACGAGACCCGAGCAAAGGTCATCTCCATTTGCGCCGCAGCCAACACACGCCGCGCGCGGAAACTTAATCCCAGCGGGCCGCAGCGATCTCGCAGAAACCGGTACGGTTGTATGTGACAGGCCTAAAAACAAACTCGTTTATTTCTGCCTTCTTTTTTTTCGGGGGGGGGGGAGGGAGCTGCATGCCTATCTGTCTTGTTTCTTTATTTCTTGATTCGCGTGGCAAACCGTTTCCGTCACTGCGGATGTGGCACACACCCACCGCACCCGGTTTCCTATTTTAATTTACAGCGCGGCGTGCGGAGCGCGACCGGTCGCGATGGCGAGTCAGCGGGTGGCCGCACCGGCCACAGCCTTATGGGTGACTCTGCTCCACTGGCGCTGAAAGTCAGGGAAATGTGCAACACATTCATTAAATTCTTCAACTTGCAGCCCAATATCAAGTATTTCTGAAATAGTGTTTAGAGTAAAATTCTTCTGTATTGTAATCAAGACCTGAGTCCAATCTATGATTACTATAATGCACCAATTGTAATATAAGGATAATATGTTTATAAGGTATTTGCAAATATATTAACATCGCTAATAACTAAAGTGGGCTCTTGGTCGGTGTGCTCGCTTTTCCACCACGCATCAAGACTCTAGTGTGTGTTTTCCGTACAATGTCCTAGTGTATGTCGCTGTGTGATGATGAGATAATTTACTTCTCATGTTTAGAATACGGAATACGGCGCGGGGATGTCTACGTGCTAACCACACGTACCCCCTTAACCCGTGGCCTCGCGGCAGGGACGTCGCCGGTCTGAGGCCGCTCACGAGCTGTCGCGCCAATAACATAGATACACACAATACCCCAAGTGGTTGATGCGGCCTAAACTAAAAATGCTACCTACCTATCTATCTGCTCCACTATACCTGCTCCTTTGCGCTTAAAGACAGGAGAGACATACAAAAATTCATCATTTAAACAATTTTTTACATCTCGACTTCATTATTGGTAAAATAAATCAGTGAACCTGAGAGTTTATTGCATATCCGTTTTGTAGATAGAAATTATATCTGTAGTATATGACATAACAAAAATTATGAAAAAAATGATAATAAACTGAACAACTAATTCTTCTCGCAATATAAACATTTGACTATCTCTTAATGTCAAAAGAGTGCAAAAATTCTGCTATAAATAAAAATGTTGTAAATATATTTTCAGAATTATAATGAAGCGATAACTATTTCGACGTCTCTTTTGTATTCAGTTTTTAAATTTTTGTTACTACAATCAGAATAACAATTCGAAATAAAGGTCTATAATCTCTATTAGCAATACCTGATCGAAAAATGACGAAGGATACAGAAGTATCTCAACAGAAACTTTCTAGAGCTACAAAAAATTTAAAATTTGTCATTCTCTCCCATCATTAAAATTTTCAAATTTAAATCAACAATCATAAAATTTAAATTATTTAAGATAATAGAAACAAAATTATATTAAACTGATTGCATCATTGTACAACTGAAAAATGTTGATTATTGATTTGTGATAAATTACTCATATTTGTGGTTCTCCTTAAATAGCAAATGACAAGCGTGTTTTTCAGAAATTTGTAGTATATAATATTGAATAAATTTAGTAAAAACCTCTCTTCCAAATTCTACTACCAATTTCTACGTATGGTACGTATAACGAAAAAAGGAACTTCCACCGACGCTACAATGTTTATTTGAATATATTAGTTACAAATAAATTACTACAGAAGTGGTCAATGTTTAAGAAAATGTGGCTACATTACTCAAGTACTCGCATTTGGGCAGCAATAACCAAACTCCATCCCAAGTTTCTGATATCTTAGCTAAATAGCGCGAACAAGTTCCGTTTTCACTACTTGGTTATATAATTGGGAAAGTGAAAGCGCAACACTTTCTGCCTAAAAGTAATGGTACTGCTTCAATGAAACTAAAAGTAGAGGGTTAAAATGAAACACGTCACTTCACTTCACTTCTTGTCGACGATTTTAGGACTCAGTGGCATAGTGTTGGGGCTACAAAATGGTACAGACTTTCTCGTATAGTAAATTTCCTAATCTCTTTAGGCCGAGCTAGCTCTTCAGCTTCGCCCCAACATCTTTCCATCTGCTACCTATCGGCATTTAAAATATTTTTTTTCGCATTTTCTCGACTTTTCGTTTCCAGAATAGTTGAATTGAAATATGACTTCAAGAATATTATAGAAGAGTGAAACCTGCTTTTATATGTACATTTTCATTGACAACTTTGGAGCTGTTTTTGAAAATGCGCAGTTTGAGCTCATTTTCACTAAAAACTTGAGAAACTAAGAACTTGTGAAGAAGAAGAAGAAGAAGAAGAAGAAGAAGAAGAAGAAGAAGAAGAAGAAGAAGAAGAAGAAGAAAAAGGAAAGTTTCTGTTTGCCACGTGTTTCTAGTAGTTGTCCCTGTGTAATAAACGATTGTAATAACTAAATGCTCGGGTAACATCGGGTTACTTTTGCTATTAAATAATAACATGATGCATTTTCAGAAAAAAATTATCGATATTATTCCAAATGCTAGAATACATGTAATTTTAGAAAAAGTGAAGAGGAAGAGGTCCCTATTAAAATCTATTTGGAACAGAAAAGCAAAATTTTTTGGACAGATTTTCAGACGTAACGAATTTTTTAAGTACCATTTTTGACTGGAAAATGGTTTAAAAAAGGAGGAAGAGCAGATCTAGAATGAACATCTTAGAAGAATTTCAAAAAGAACTACAATTTACTAAGTACACAGAGGTGAAGATGACAGAGGAGATTCGAATGTCAAGGCGGTAGCGATAAGTCTTTTTTTGCCTTCATGTAATGTACCGGGTTACCGTTGTCACTCATCTAGCAACGGGGTATTATGATAGAAGACCCTAAATAAACAAGCATAATGCTTTGCGAGGTCGTGGAGACTATTTTGAAAGATCTTCAACCCCAAAGGAATTTGGATTTATGCTAATGCATGCATGTTATGCTAGATATATTAGCGGTATTAACTTCTAAATGGTTGTAACTTGTGAACTGTAAGACAGAAGTCTAGAAATTAAATTGTTATTTTTTTTTTGTTGGGAAAGGTCATCATTTCTCAAAGAAGAAAGACAGGTAGTCGATGATACGTAACGGTATCGCTCTGAGCAGGTCCAGATGACCGAGATCGTTAACGCAGAAATGTCGTCGCGGTCTCAGGCCGAAGGATAGTTGGTTCGAGTCCCGCCTCGGACTTGGTTGTATTTGTATTCTTCCTTTCACCTCTTTCGTCACCATATTACGTCATATTAACAGTTACCATACTGTCAAATGCAATGGTGGTCGCTAATGACCTAGATGTTGATGCGACCTTAAATAAAAAAAAATAATAAAAACGTGACGCTCTGACGATTGTGGCGTTACATTTAGAATGATGAGACGTTTTGGAAACTGTTTGTGGTTCCGCATTCTGCTTTCAAAAGACGCGAGAGGATAAGTAGCCAGCTTCCCTGGGCGTGCCTTGGCAGAGTTCAAGAGAAGGCCGTGCGAAATGCGACTCCCCAAGGCTGCTTTCACACGCCGACCTGGGCAGGACGCCCGTAATACTAATGCTCGCCGGACCAACATACGCTTTGTAGCAACACGCCAGTCTTTCACACCGGTATTTCAGTTTTGTTTGATGTGGTTCCCGGATACAATTTCTTTTCTGAAATGGATCCTGGATACAATTTCTTATCTGATGTTGCAGAATACTTTATTCTGCGTGTAAATCTTATTTTACGTAGGCATCTGTTTCCTTTTATGATCACATTTACTTCCTACTATGAATGCACTAACAAGAATTACTACTTCCCGGAAGAAATAAACAAATCTTGCGAAATGTCTCCGTCAGCAAGAAACTGCAGATTGTATGTATAGGTCACTGCCATTTACATGCAATCAAATAATATATCACAGAGCCAAAGGAATCTCTAATATCTATTCATAAATAGTATGTGATTGCTTTTAAACGATATTCTGCGATAACATTACAGATAAATCGGTTTGAAACATGAATTTCGCGCTCAGAGAATTTGTTTGATGGCCTTCTCCAAATGTCTATAGGTAAACAAACATCATAACCCTGAGAAGAATTCGAGACAAAATAGCAAAGAACATTCCAAAATAAACTATTTTCTTAAACATTTAAAAAATTTAGTACGTATTAATAAAGGAATACAAGTGTGCTGTGTGGCTCCTGATTATTTTTACTCATACAACGAATATGTACAATATAGAAAGTTCATAGCTAACTTGCTTTGAATGAGTTGCTTAGTAGATGTTAACTGCCTTTCGACTCGTAAATGACGAGGAGTTTATGGGCAATTAAATACATCAGATAATAATACCACGGTGAAGGCAACACAAACAGAGTTTCTAGCGTACAGGAATATTGTGTTACAAACAGTGTGATAAATCAAACCATAAGCATTTCTTAATAGTAATCGTTTAGAGTACTGTATTAGAATTTACTTCGTTGTTGGTGGACGTGCTTGCGATCAGGACAACCAAGAGCGAGTTGTTTCGCCACAAATCTTTGTGCTAAGACGAGCGCGTCTCTGGATTGTAAACGTTGCGGAGGAGGCCTTGAAAAGAAATACGCCATTTTAGTTAAACCTAGCAGTTTTATTAATTTATTGAAATTAACAAGGTACACGCAATGCATTATGAAAGGCAAATTACATCCCAGCAATTCATGAATTCAATAATGTTCTCTGACAATAAAATTATAAACGAAGGCAACCAAGGAGATTTAAAAGCAAATTTAAAAACAAATTAGTTTCTTGAATGTAGATACGTGTTATAAATATATTTAATAAAATTCAGTGTAATTAACTATGTCTTCTATGTAATTATTATTATTATTGTTATTATTATTATTAATGTTATTATTATTATTATTATTATTATTATTATTATTATTATTATTATTATTATTATTATGTGTAGTGCAGTGACGTTGTGAAACAGAGAGAAACGAGTGAGTAAGAAAGACATTACATCTCGCTGTATCGCATTGCGATGAAGTGAAGTGTGGTGAAGTGGAGTTCTATGAAAGATTGCACGGTGAAATGTTCACGTGATTTTGTAAAGTTTGTATATTTCGTATAGTTGTTAAGTTCTGTAATGTTAAGTTAGTGTACTCTGCCACCAAGTTCTCACACTTAATTGCAGAATTATTAAAAAATCTAATCTAGATGGCGGCGGCGGCGGTGTTTCGAGCAGTAGTGGCGGAAAAGAATGTGCTTATTGGTTCCTGTTCGTTAGGTATGAAAATACAGGCTCACGGGGGTGTCCCTATTTCTACCGATCAATTCGGGAGCATCTTGTAATATTCCTCCTTAGCAATCTCTTAAGCTCACGACATATGTGGTAGTGTAGTGCGTGTGTAGGGGATGATTATACGACAAGGAAGAGGAAGGAAAGATCGCGCGTGGTCCGTGGCCCGTTTGTTAGGGTTCTGCTCCGGCATTCGCCTGGGGTTGATCGGAGATACCACAGAAAAATACCGATAAGACCAGCCGGCCGCTAGACTGCGGCGGAATTCGGCCAAGCTCTCTCGCTAGCGACGAAAACCCGCCCGTAGTCGGGACTAGAACTGTTATGCTCTCCCCGAACTAACTCACTCCAAGAGATATACTTCGGTTTTTGTTTCTTGGCGTATGAGGCCTTGTCCGCACGACGGAATACCTCACTGTATTTTGCATCTTTCTCGGTCGAGCTGCTAGATGTCGCAAGACCGCCAACACTGCTCGGTACAGTCGCGATCTTGCAACATCTAGCCGCACGACTGAGAAAGACGCGAAATACCGTGAGATTGGACCATTGTGGAGACACGACCTCGCGCGCCTCGAAACAAAAAACAAGTATATTTGTTTTAGGGGTGGGGTGGGGTGGGGTGGGGTGGGGTGGGGGGCGTGGCCTAAGACGCGGGCGCGCGCGGTGGCAGCGAAGCAATCGCGCAGCGAGCGCCGCCCGGGAGGCCGCCCGGCGCGCCGGCGATGAATGTTTGAAAACGGCGGGCGGCGGCAGCGGCGGCGCAATCAGATTAAGCCGTCCCCGCGCCGCGGCGCCGCCGTGCGACGCGGGCAATCAGGCGGCGCGAGGGGGCGGGGCGCCGATGCGGACGGCGCCGACGCCCTCCTCCCCCGCCGGGCGTCTCCGGGGGCCACGGCGGCGGCAGGCGAGCGCTCCTACTAATGAGGCGGGCGAGGGGGGTGGCGGGGACGGGAGGGGCGGGGAGAAGGTTGCGGCCGCTGGCGACGGGGGGGGAGGGGGGCGTGACGAATGCCTCGCCTCGCCATTAACCGCATTACCCCCCGGACAGTGCGGCGGGCCGCCCCCGTGCCCTCCGCCTGCCAGCCTGCGGTGACGCCCCCACCCCTCCCCGTAGGCAGGTTTGCAAAAATGTTTTGCATATTGAAAAATTCATAACAATGATCGGGCGAGAGGGCGCCCCCTGCGGTGTGGATTACAGGCTCTGGGAGCAGCCGCTGGCGCAGGCGGCTCTTGCTAGAGGTAGCTTTAATCGAAGCGCGCTGTCCCGCTTGGGGCGGCGCCCCGCGGGTGGGAAATACCTGGTGGGGGGAAAACCAACGAGCCGACGGGTAAGTCAGCGCCGGATTCTGCCATTCAGCAGGAGAAGATCGTCGCCAACTCCCGCGGTAAAACACACACTACACTTACGGAATTAATGACCTTAGCAGTTGATGCGTTCAGAATCATAGTTCTTGGAGTGAGGATTTGAAGGGAATTGCAAGCACAAGAAAATCCTTGTATCATTTACTTAGTATCTTTCTCTTTGATTTAATTTTTATCGGAATAAACTTTACGGATAGGCGACACTTGAAGTAGAAGTCTTGGGAGAACAACTCTTTAATTGGTACTCTATTTTCTCTCCTTTTTAGTTTAAATTTTTGGTCATTTGACATTCTTCAATCAATCAAAACTCTACCGTCACGCGATTTCTTCTCATCCAAATTAACTCACGTTTTTCTCGTTTGGGAAATGAAACATGTGTAATATAATCAGGAAATGCACTGCAAAGAATGTACGTAGTGTAAGGAAGGATTTTTTAAACAGTTTCAAATGACTCGAATATACACATTCACTTTGCCGAGTCTAATGGGACTCCCAACTATAGTTCTGAATTTCAGATGAATATCAAGATAAGTCCTCAGTTGCATCCTTATTTTCTTTCTCGTAAGAATTCAAGACAAGAAGCAAAATTTAAAAAAAAAAATGAAAATGCCTTCACTATAATTTTTCTTCCATCCCATTATTTTTCAAATCAAATCATTCTAAGAATTTTAGTAGGGGGAAATAGGGTGTGACGCAGTAACACAATGTATTCCTGACTGGTCTTGAGTTTTTGACATTATCATTAGTAGTTTATACTTCAGTAACACAACTTAATTGGAATACTCTATGATATAAACTGTTGTGTTGAGACAGTTGTCATATGATCAAGATTTCCTCATGAAAATAAGCTTAATTAATTTTTTAATATAATATCCCTACGTCTACGTCTACTACTACTATCTAGGATTTGAACAATGGGAAAGAAAAGGGCCATCGGCGGAATTATAAAAATTCGAGCTAATTTTTATGTCTTTGTGAGACTTCAGCGGAAACAAAAACAGTGCCCTACGAATGTCGTATTTGGAGTGCTGCTGCCACAATTAGAAGAATATTTGAAAGTACCCCATTTCATAGAAAATGAGACACCACAAGAGCAAAAGAGCACGCGTGCGATAAACGCACCCTTCGCGCAAGCGCATTTAAGCGGCAGAAATAGCGCGGGTTGTTATCTGGGTACGCACCGCGCGACTCGCATGACCAGAGAATTCAGGGGGGGGGGGGCACCTCTGAAAAAGCGGCGTCCGCCGCGGTGCACGCGCGACCTGCAAACGTGCAAGGTCAACATAAAACTCGCCGGGGCGTCCGGCGGCGCGCGGTCGCGGAGGCCCGCGCGGTGGTAATCACGGGCGCAGGCGAGGCCGCCCCGCCCCCCCCGCCGCCCCCGCCGCCCGGCCGAGGGCGCCCGGCCGCCCCCGGCCACCCCCGCCGCCCTCGTCACCCCCGCCGCCCCCGCCGAACCCCGCCGCCCCCGACCGCCCCGCCGCCCCACCGCCCCCGCCCTCCCAACCGCCCCCGCCGCCCTAAGCCGCCCCCGGCCCCCTCCAGCCATCCACATCCGCCCCCGCCCCCCGTCCCCGCCGCCCCCGGCCGCCCCGCCGCCTCAAGCCGTCCCCGGCCACCCCCAGCCGCCTCCGGCCGCCCCCGCCGCCCCCGGCCACCCCCGACCGCCCCTGCCGCCCCAAGCCGTCCCCGGCCACCTCCCGCCGCCCCTGCCGCCACGGCTTCGCCATCGCGCGCGGAGGCGCCGGAAAAAAATAACGATTTTTTTCCCTCCTCGGGGGAGAGAGAGCGCGACCGCGGCCCGCCCGGTGAGGAGTTTTATAAAAATGGAAGTTTATTTTTTGCGTGTTTCAGCTCCCCCAAGGCCGGTAAAGCGGCAGGGAGGCTTACGCGAGTTATGAAGTCGGTAAGGCGCGCGGCGCAGCGGCGGCGGCGGCGGAGGCGGCGGCGGAGAAGGGCGGGGGCGGGGCGTCCCGGGGGACGGTGGCGCGTCCGCTGCGCACCTGCGACACTCTGGGGCCCGCCCCCGCCGCCCCCGCCGCCTCCGGCCCGGCTCCGGCCCCGTCTCCAGCCCCGCCGCCCCCGCCGCCAGCCCGCCTGTGCGCTTAATTACACGGCTCGCCTGCGGGAGCGCGCCGCGCCGGGCGCCCGCCGCCCGGCCCCGGACACCGCTCCTAAATTAACTTCTTCCATTACCATTCCCGAATATCACGGCGGGCCCTGAGCGAAATATGGAGCGGCCGGCCCGCCCTCGCTCGGACCGGCCCCACCACCACGCCGCTGCCGCCGCCGCGGGCCCGATACGCGCGCCGCCGCCGCCAAGCCGCGGGGCTAACAAGCCTCTTCGGGAGCTTCAATTAGTCTTTGTTTCGTTAATTTGGTGCGCAGTGGCAGAGCGCGCTGCCTCCGCGGCGCGGCGCCCGTCGGGGCCTAATCCCCAATCCCCCGCGTGGGCGGACGCGCGCCGTCTTCCTCCCCCTCCCCCTCCCCCTCCCACCCTGCCACGCCCCTTCGGTGGCGCTCGCATCGCTCCGGTGGATTGCAGCACTCACCGCCTCCGCACGCAATAGCAGAGGATTCCGTATGGGACATCAACACTCGAGTAATTTACATTTCATCTGACCACTGTCTGTTCGGTGGGGTAAACTTCAAGGAGTTGTTTTATTTGTGTTCAACGTTGCAATCAGGTGGGCGTCTTTTACGTATACTTCATTCTGCCCAGTGCTTTGCATTCATATAGACTTCAGGTAATTTCTCGTTTAAAGAATGCTTCTCTTGAAAGCAAAAATAAGAGGGACTTATTTTCTAAAGGGTCCAGGATAAGAGAAATCTATTCTATCCTTCTTTACGCAAATATTAAAATGCATCTCTTAGCAGAGGCCTTTGAGTAAATCATTAAGTAGAATGTCTGAGAAAGACGTACGTCAAATACAGAAGTGTGATATGATATTTTATTTGTAGTATGGGACACAATGGTCTTAGCTTCTGCAAAATTATCAGCCTTTATTGATTGGGTAATTTTAATTTCCTCGTAATAGACAATACCTGTTTCTAAAGATAATATGAAAATAAAGTAAGTTGAATGAATTGAGTAAATCTAATAGATACATAAACCTCCTATATTGTGACTTCCAAAGATCACAAAAACGGCATTCTACACTTTGATGATGTTGATATTCACATTTTTTATCATTTTAAATACATTTAAAAAGTTTCACCATGATGTCTTTTGTTTTAAATCCAAAATTATAATATCTCCCAAAAATGTTTGCTTCTGAGTTTATAGTTTCTTTTTTCTCTTTGCTGGCGAGAGTTCCACGTAATGGCAAGTCCCACAAGATCTCTTGTTCCAGTGATGGCGGTGGGTGTTTGCCGGAATGGGTCCCAAATGGGTCCTCATTCAAGATAGGACGAGATGGTGTCACCATGATGTTAGTGATGGGACGGTCGGCCAAAACATCAGCTCGACCGTCTGTGACGCGGGTCATCCCGGACAGCCAAGTATCTCTCTGTAGGGGGCTGCTTTGGCATTCACCTGGAAGTGATAAGGGAACCACCGATCTGAGCAGTCTTCCTCCGAATTAGATTCCGGCAGGTGCCACAAACTTAACACGAGTAAAACAAATCAAATAATTGTCTGGCATCTAGCAGGAATCAACCCTGCTATCTCGCAAAAACTATTTTTCTCAAAGGCGTAGAGAATGACATTGCTCGCTGCTACCAGCAAGTTCAACAACGCTACGTCATTAAATAAATAAATTCCTGCAGGGTTAGAGTTTATTCAAGTGTTAATACAATAGTGAAACATCCTACAAGGCATACTGGCAACTATTACATATTTTATTTACAAATTCCTAACCTTTATAAGGTGATTAATATTCACACACAGAGACGTGCACTAACTTACAAAAATTACCACTCAACCTCCTATGAAACCCCCAGAAAATGGACGCAGATAATTTAAAACAAAATCACGGCAGTCGTTGCTGTTCCTGAAGTATACCACAGCAAAAAATCATCCGCAAAAGAACCCGATCTTCCGCTGTGTTTCCACTTGTCGCTCACTTACTCTCGCTTCTCTCCGTCGCGCTAAGGTAGTTGAACGAGACGCAAAAATCACAATATCCTTGTATTGATCAGAGAAACCACAAAATATACCGAGAGCAGCTGTACTCTAGAATCCTCCAACAGACAGTGGCTGAATTCATTCTAGCTGTCTATTAATAGCTAGTGTCGAAAAACCAACCACCGTCGGGACTCAAACCCCACGATCTCACGTTCAGAATCAAATCTCACACAGCTACAATACTCAGCTAACTCAGCCAGCCTCCTGCCGGCCCGTCACCACGAACAAACGCCGCAAAAACGCACGTCCCTGACTGGCAGTTATGTCCACAAGTAATGAGCCCAGATCATTTATCTGCGCCGTCCGTTTATTAAGCTCTTCGGAGGACGGCGCCCGGCGTCGCGGCGCTGCGCTGCGCAGCGAGACCCTCGCCGTTGATTTACGCGAAAAGAAGAAAACCCCGCGGAGGCCGGGCCGCCGCCAGCGCGCCCCGCGGAGCGCGGCGTAACGAGCGGGGCGGGAGTTATAGGGCGGGCGGCGACGCGACGCGAGGCGAGGCGAGGCGAGACGCGAGGCGGCCCGGCGCGTGGGGCCATCCAAATCCTCCACAGAGGGCCCTCGGGCGGTCTCCGAGGGGCAAATCGCTTCCCGAGGCACTATTTCGCAAAGGAATTAAAAGAAAGCGTTGCAGCGTACGGCCAAGTCAGAGGTGTCAATGCTTTCGTCCGAAAGCGAAGCAAATAAAGAAGTGTTGTATACTACTTGCAATACGCACCGACATTGAAAGAGAACTTTGCAGTCTCTGGTTATGTAAGTGATGTGTATGGTTTCTTTAGATACCCAGTTACTATGAAAGAATCCAGAAACATTGAACTCAAACAGTGAACTTCAATCAAATTTGAAGAGGACCGCCCTCCGCCTCTCCACCGCCCCTCTGGTACTCTCACGTCATCTCATTTATTTTTCCCACGCCGGCGTCTCCATGGATACATATTACAAAAGGGTTAATCTATCTAATGTCTCTTTCCAATATAATAAGAGTCCCCAAATATTCCGATTACTTTCGGTAAGTCACAATATTAAAGCATTGAGCATAATAAAAATGATATCATATGCTTCCATCAGCTTTAGCCTATTCACTAGTACTATTGAAAAATGTTTTTGTATTTTTAATTTCAAAATAAGAATTAGATTAGTAAGAGTTAGATAGTTAAATACTTCTTTAAATAGCAACATGTTTTATTTATTCTATTTTACAGGAATAACCATTCAATCCTTTTTTGTTTTTTCTGTTATATGTATCTCTGTATTGTTACGCATTTTACCTGAATGTTCGTGGTATGTTTTAGCTATGAGAAGGGGTCCGTGTGCATAACACGGTTGGTGATTACTGCTTGTATCACCTCAAAGATGAATGGGAATAGAAACATTTTCCTTAATATAAGTGATGTGTAATTTTTGTGAATGAAGAACTTAAAACAAATCAGGAATACGTGGTGTAAATTGTGCAGAGGTTCACACGGCAACACTTTTTTAGCGAAATGTGTAGAAAGTGTTTCTAAATGAGGTAAGAAGACTTGAAAATGTTACAAATTGAATTTTTGTTAACTCTGGAAACATTGATTAATAGAAACCTAACACCTGAAACATTGTCAATTCCTGCAGGTCGAAATTTCAAGAACAGAATATTCAATGCTGAATTCAACGACGCCTTATTTTTCGCCCATATTTCGCTTTGCTTGTTTCAACATCTAGCGGGCAAAGTATCACTCGACGTCACCGGCGATGTAAATTTACCTCAGAGGCTTCTTTTGCGCTCGATGATTTTTTACTTGCAGTAAATCTACATCTTGGGACTTCCTCTCCGAAGGAAGGCGTACGAAGGATTTTTTCCCCTTAAAATCAACAGCTTCGATCGCGTTTGAACCCGCAAAATCGGGTATAGCAGCCCAATACACTAACCGTTATATTACCGAAGCCGAAAAATGGTAATTTGCCCATACACATAATATTCGAAAAGAAAATTACATTCCGTGTTGGAAGAGCGGATGAGGTAGGGGCTGGGACATGGCATAGGGCATGGGCATGGGCAGGGCAATGGGAAGGGGCAGAGGCATGGGAAGGGGCAGGGACAGCGGCATGGGTAGGGGCATGGGCAAGGGCACGGGCAGGGACAGAGTGATGGGTAGAAGCATGGCAGGAGCATGAGCAGGAGCAAGGGCGTAGGATGGACAGGGACATGGGATGGACAGGGATGGGCAGGGGAATGGACATGGGCATGGCAGGGGATGGGCATGGGCATGGCCAGGCGCATGACCAGGAGCAGGGGCAGGCAGGGGCATGGGCAGGGCAGGGGCATGGGCAGGGCAGGGGCATGGGCAGGGCAGGGACATGGACATGGGGACATGGGCATGGGCAGGGGTACAATCATGGGCATGGGCATGAGCAGGGGCATGGGTATGGGCATGTGGCGTGGACAGGGGCATGAGCATGAGCAGGGGCATGGGTATGGGCTTGTGCATGGACAGGGCATGGGCAGGGGCATGGGCAGGGGCATGGGCAGGGGCATGGGCAGGGGCATGGGCAGAGGGCATGGTCAGGGGCATGGTCAGGGGCATGGTCAGGGGCATGGTCAGGGGCATGGAAAGGGGTATGATCAGGGGCGGGGGCAGGGGCAGTGGCAGGGGCAGGGGTTATATCAGGGCAGGGGCATGGTCACGGGCATGGGCAGCGGCAGGTGCAGGAGCAGAGACATAGGCATGGGCAGGGCACGGGCGTGGCCGGGGGATAGCGTGGCCGCCCACTGTGTAGCCAACCTTCTGCGGCGCAGCGCCTCAGATGCGCGCCCTCGTTAGGCCACGGGCCACGCGCCGGCGCGGCGATTGATAAGCTGCCAACGCCCTCGTTTGCGCTGCCGATCACCCGCACAAATCTCGCGGCGCGTAATTGGTCCGAAAAGGAACCTGGCGGAGGCCGCTTGAAAAACAGTCAACAGGTGAGGGCGGCTCCAAAAACTCCAAACAATGAGGCGCTTCGCTGGCGCTGGCGCTACCTTGGCGTCGGGTACGGGGTGTCCTAACATGCACATCATAGTGCTACGTCTACCACTGGCAATTCGTGCGAAGGTTTCGGGGCTGCAACTCCCAGATTATCTTCAAATACTTGTCATTATGTTTGGAATATAATTTTTCGTTTTAATGACATTTGATAATAGAGATATTGCTGCAATAGCGATGTATGAAATCTGTTTGAAGTCATAGAGCGCTTGACAAATGCTCTCTTTTGCGTCTGGTTGCGAGCCAATCAGCGCAACGATGTGTGACGTCATGCTTATGGTGGTCAGACATTGTGAAGCACGCGCCATCCGACTGGCCTCGAGTTCCTACGCGCCAACATCGCAAGCGCTCGCTCGTTCCTTCTGCCTTTTAGTACCGCAACGGTACTTAGAAAGCGTCATAGCCTCTTATTTCTAAAGTTAATATCACACTAAGGGAGTCAGTAAAAATATCAACATTTCTGCCTCTGTGTTCCAAAGCTATATCCATTGCATCTCTAATAGCTATACTGTAACACCCCCGGTCGTCTCGGGAGAGAACGCCCGGTAAGCGGCGCCGGTTGTTAGCTCAGTCGGTGATGGAAGGAATCGTTAAACAGATACTGGTAACATGAAAGAAACACTTTGATCACTGGTAAAAATCACTTTTATTCCTGGGCAAAATAATTTAAAATGCCCCAGGGAAGTTACATTTGCAAATTGAAAAATTAAAAAAAGAAAAGAAATGAAGAGATTAATTAGAAAGAAAAGAAAATTAGATGTTAGACCATCACAGTAAAGCTTAAAAAACTAGAAAGAATTATCCTTAACATTACAATGGTAATAATAAAAAAAATTACAATTCAGTGTGCCATAGCGCGGCACTGCGTTACATAAGTCTGACAGGGGTGAATGCCCTGGGTTTATACTGCCTTGGGAACGGTTCTTTTATGCAGCCGGGACGGACCCGGCGGAGACCAGGGGGGGGGGCGGTTGCGGCCTTGGCAGGAACGCAGCGGTGGCGGTGCCACCCCTCTCCAACAGCTGAGCGGCCCTCTCGTGACGTCACCAGTGGTGCGACGGCGTCTGCGGCGCTCAACGGAGTCTGACCGCGCTGTCTGGTAGATTCTGGTAGATTCTGGTAGATTCTGGTAGATTCTGGTAGATTCAGGTAGATTCAGGTAGATTCTGGTAGATTCTGGTAGAACTTGAAGATCGTCGGGATTTTCTCCCGACCTCAGGCACGGAGTAAATAACTATGTGTCCTTCTCAAATACAATTTTGGAAAGTATTGAAATCCTTCAGATACGTTTGCCTCTCTTCAACGAATAACACCCCCCAGAGAAATTCTCTCCCAATTGTTATCAGCCCCAAAGCTCAGGCACGCACTGAAGTTTTAATAAGTCTTTCAGAGACACACTGGTCTCTCCCCGATGAACAATTACTCCCCAGGAGAAGTTTCTCTCCCGACTGCCCTCAGCTTAATAATGTTCTTCAAGCTCGTTCTGAAATTTTCTAAGTCTGGCATAGGCGCACTTGCCTCTGACCGAAGAATATCCCCCCAGAGAAATTCTCTCCCGACTGCCCTGCGTCTAATTCCCGTCTGGCCTCGTCTGATGCCCCAGCTCTTCTCAATTTTGTAAGTTGAAATTGTATTAGGTCAACTTTTACCCCCACCCGTTTCTCTTGTATGCTTCAGCTCCTTAGAAAAGTCACGTTGCTATTGGCCAAAGGTACTGGCGCAGCGCATTAATTTCAACCAATTGCGACGAGAGAAGCATGGAACTTTCCACTCTCCGTGCCAGCTGCACGTGCACAATGATATTCTTATTTCTTCTAGAACATCGGCCCTGCCTGCATAAGGGGTGGTGTCCGATGACAGAATTGTCGTTCTAGGGACTTCCCCGGACTACGAGCGGGCGATCTAGAGATTTACCAGATGTTCTGGCGTTCACGTGCGCCTATCCTCGCCAATGTGTTAACTACGACCCTCTTAACGACTATTTTAATGTGCCGGAGGTGCAAACGGCTGTCCGATAAGCGGGGTTGCGCGCGTGTGGCCATCTGTTTACTTTCCCAGTCGAACTCAGGGTGGCCGAGTCTGTTTGATTAAATTTTTAGTCCGCTGAATTTCGTTTCAAAACGTATGACGAAATCTGTATCGCTACAATACATTCTGCTGTAAAAATTGATGCATATGGATGCACATTTCTAATAACCTGTACCTGGGCAGACACATGCAGTTCTAACTGCTTTGGCATCCTTAACTTTGCTTCCATCAGTGAAAATGTACATAGCTTGTTTTCGCAAATCTCTGCGCCTCAGCGGACATCAGGGAGTCGGAAGGGAATATCAGTTTTCAAGCAATCAGTTTTCTGTCTTCGGCTAAATATTTCTGTATACGACGCTTGTTGTTGAAGATAGAAGACTTTATTCAATTTATAACTATTCTGATTGCACCGTTTAAGAAATTTGGTGAATTTATTAAGCATGATGTAAGGTAGTTCATTGATTGAAAATGTGCATTTGAAGAGTGCAATTTTTGTGTGGGAAGGTTGACCGCATTGCAAAATTTTTCTCTTGTGGTTCTCTTGATGTGGTCG